>CAKALG010015594.1:0-18759 GCA_916700815.1 Helicolenus hilgendorfi | reverse complement strand
AAAGCGCCTGGCTGACCGTCGATGCTCTCCACGTTGAACTCGTCGCCAGTCACCTCCACCTGGCCTTCGTACACCTTATCCAGGCCAAACTTGTTCAGCAGCTGAGGACGGGAAATCAATTCAAAATCAACATCTGGTTTCAGCAACCAACTGTTAGTTTGTTTACTACAGTACGTTTACCATTTAAACCACATTCTCCTTTTCTGTGGCCAATTATTTGAGTTCACAATGACCCCAGTTACAGCTGAGAACTTCTCTTATCTTGAAAAGGTTAACCGTGATTAATGAATGAGGAGGAGGACCAAGTTGATACGTACTCTACGAGCCAGCAGCAGACCAGTGCAGTAGGACGCGGCGTAGTTCGTCAAGCCCACGGTGATTCCGTATTTTGGCAGCTCGTGAGAGTAGGCCGCACACACAATCATGTCACCCTCAATCTTGGCATAGGCAATCTGAAACACAAATCACAAGTAATCATTAATTTACTGCACATTCATCAGATTGATGATAATGTAATATAGCAGCATTCCATGATATGAGCAGAAACATCCAACAATAACTCCACGTGTTGCACAATGTTTAAGGCTGGAGTGGGCAGGTTGGAGCAAATATGATTAAAAAAGTTTTTTTTTTCATTTGTAAGATTTCACAGACCGGAGTAAAACAACTAACCAGAGCTGAGCTGGAGCCTTGCCGTCTCTGAGCAGCTGTCAATCACTCGCAAACTCCGATCAAACAGTCAAACTAGGCAACGCTGATTAAATATGAGTCAATAATCTGTAACTGTAATGCCCATTTCTCACATATGTTTTCAGAAACATCTTGTCGTGAACTGTTTGACTAAAATGAGAACGTTTGTGACCCAGCAGCCATGTTGAGATCAGTTGAGGAAATACCAAGCACCGCCCACCAGCCAGAGCAAACTTTCTCATTTTACAGCTCAACAGTACGTTAACATTTTCAGGTTTCTAAAAACATTTTACAATGTTTAAACATTTTGATCAGTGCTGCCTAGTTTGAACGTTTGAGTGATTGACAGCTGCCTCCTTTGAATGAACCACCAATAGGAACGCTCTCTCTCTAAAATGACCTGTGATTGGTCAAAGTCTCCCGTCCTGGGCATAAATTTTTTAAAGCCTGAAAACAGAGCCATGAGGAGGTGCAGAAGTCTAGTTTTCTCTCAGAACACTTGAATTACAATATGCTGAAAGGTTATTATGGAATTTTCGCCCAATGTTGCAAAAAATATTCTGCCCACTGTAGGGATGTCACGAGAACCGATACTTCGGTGCCAAAATTCTAAAACAGTGACGCTACTCTTTCTACAGTACCGAAGGTACCGTACGATGCCTGTAACGGTCATTGATCTGACAGTGACGGCTCCATCTGCCTCGCGGCGATTACCTCATTAACGTTACGTTTCCCTTATAGCGTTGGGATTAAACGTGAAATATTGCCAAATAGGTGCATTTACTTCTCACTTCGACAACAAATCCTCTGCCTCCTTCTCCTGCTACTCTGAGCTGATGGACCAGATGCGTTCACGGCCAGTATGTAGTGTCCGCCGTCTGACAATCGATTGATAAAATGCCACCAATACGCCAAAATGAACAAAATGGGTCAATAATGTTCAAATGTTTTTAATAAAAGAGTATGTGTTGAATGACATGGGATTTATTGTTTTGTTTTGACTGTGGTATCGAATTTGGTATCGAGAATCATGGATATTCACTGGTATTGGTATCGACTACTAGATCTCTGGTACCGTGGCATCCCTTGCCTAATGCCACTTTAAGTTAGTCAAAAAAGGATGTTTACAATTTCTTTCATGCAATTATCTTAATGTTTATATTGCAGTCCATATAATCACATTCCTGTCTGTTCAAAGATGTCAACAGGTAGAAAAAACTGTCCCTGTGGATATCAACAATGTAATCTCAACTGTACGCTCACCTGGCAGCAGACGTCCCTGTTAGAGAAACGGACAATCATCCGATACTTGGGTGTGTTGTACTTGTTCTTATCTTGTACGACCAGGCGCTTACGAGCGAAGAAGTCGGTCTTTCCCTCTGGAAGAGAAACACAATTATGTTAAAATAATACTGTGCATTATTAGTGGGGGGGAAAGTGGAAAGTGATTGTCACAGGGTGTCTTACCTCTCCTCCTCCTGAATTTGACCTGGTACCTCTTGAAGTAGGCCTTGTTCTTCACCACTTTAACAAAACCCTGCAAGACGACATGCACTGACTTTAGCATCAGGTACTAAACAGAGTCACTACAGCTATAGCTTCACATAGTTCACTATACTAATGCCTCCACAGTAGCTGGGCTGTCACTGTCATCTGGTTACCGTTAGAGCCGGCTAGCATGTAGCCGGCTGGGCCAATGGGAATGAGCCAGGAGTGTTAGCACGGATGCTAAGCTAAAAGACTAAATAAAAAGGGAAATTCAGGGGATGTGAAGTTAGGGTTAGACTGGTCACACACTGAGGAAACTATCCCAGTAAAGAGTTCTACTGTAGAGAGACAGCGTTGAGTTAGTGAGAGCAGCCATTAGGCCACGTTTAGACAGAGCAGACTAAGCTTTAGCAGGACACAATCTATCTTCATCTGGACGTCAGCAGCATGTTTTTAAACCTCTGACAACACACAGTACATCATGGATGTGTTAGGTATGCACGGAGACACATATTGGGAGGATTTACAAACCATTTTTGCAGTGTTTTTGTCTCCTTATGAAGGAGCCCGGAGCCACACACTGGGGCTAGACTCCGCTGCACGGGAAAAAGGAAGAGCTTTCATGCACATGCGCAGTAAATAGCGTGTCACAGGATGACGCCATGCTGTGACGTTTCACCACGCTGCCCCCTAGCGAGCTGGAGCACTCACCCTATAATAACAGCACTCCTCTAGCTTCCTTTTTTTTCTCTCTCTCAATACTTTATTTGGAAAGTTCAATACAGTAGTTACATAAAGTACCTGATCTAAATTAAATAGATAATTCATACGACACCTTCACACACAAAAATATATCTTATACTGTATACACTGTATATGTTCTTAATGTGCATGTTCTTAATATAAGATAAGATAAGATAAGATAAGATAAGATAAGATAAGATAAGATGAACCTTTATTAATCCCTGGAGGGAAATTCAGATGCCAAAGCAGCAACATCAGCAAACAGAGTGAAACACAGGAGAGGTAAAGGTATACAACAGAGAGATAGAGATATAAAAGATACAGAGTGAATGGGTGAACATAGTGTGTACAGTCCGTCAATAAATAAATGTAGTATGTATAATAAATAAATGTAATATGTACATATGTGCAGTCTATAAAGTGGTATATAGGATATGTAAAGTACGTGTAAATTGCGCCAGTGATTAGATTCCAAGATGGTTGCAGATAGTGCATGTTTAAAGGCAGATAGTGCGTGTTTAAAGTTCTTAAAGTCCTCATAGTTCTCATATGGGGTCATCCTTCGGATTTGGAGCCTGATGGCTACCAGCATGAAGGACTGACCCAGGCGCTTTCTGTTGTGCCAAGGGAGGATGAGTCTGTGGCTGAAGGTGCTCCTGTATATGATGCCTGTATATGTTCTTAATATTCTCTCGTACAAAGTATTTCCTTTTATAAATGTAATATAACTTATTATTTTAATGGAGCTTCCCAGCAAAAAGAATTTCACACGATTGTACCCGTATAACTGGCGTGACAATAAACATCTTGAACCTTGAATCTTGAATCTTGAATTTTGAATCATATTTTCCATTTCAAAAAAATCCAGTAAATATATTTCACAATATAAAGATCATATAAAAATAAAATAAATTATACAACAAATAAAATGTAAGGAAAGGAAAAGAAGATGAATACAAATAAAAAATAAAAAAAAACAATTGGGGTCTGTTCAACAGTTGGAATAAATTTTAAATATATGTCAAATATGTTTTAAAATCAGTATCTTTAAAGTTATAAAAGGAGGGTAGTCTTGCAAGCCATATCATTTTATGGATATACAATTTTGCTAAGATGTTAATCAAATTCATTATATGAATTTAATCTGCAGAAAATTGTTAAAAGACCCTTCTATCTTCTTTTCAACCAAGAAAAAGTCTGATTGGGATCCAAATTTGGCCATGGTCTCTCATTTTAGTCATAATATAATTTTTGGAATCAGTGTTTTTTGGCTCTCACTTACATCAACTTATTTCGTTAAAATGTCAAATGTTCAGTTTAGAACATGTGGCTATTCATTACCTTCATATTGTTTTAAAATATTCAACATTTTATGAACTCTTTCATAAATGATGGGGGCAGAATGTGTGGGGAGATTTCATCCACATACTCATTCATAACTTCATTCAAACATTAAACTTGTCATTTTGTAGCCTACGTGTATTTAAGCTTTTTCAATAAGCTACCCTTTTTTAATAGACCATAAATTATACTTTCAAGTTTTCAATTTTTTTTTAAGAACATTGTGTTCATATTACAGGGTTATAGTGAGCTTAGTTTTCCATTTATGGCCCTCAAAGCAAAGGGTGTGCTGCCTCCCACCATCGCTACCTGACACCAAGTTCCTTTGGCAAAACCAAAAATGGAGACACTTTTTAACCAACTGCTATTGTGTGCATATTTATTATATAAACATCTTCTGAAAAGCCTCTTGCATTATGAACAACAGGCCTTTTTCATGGGAGACATTTTGACATGTAGGTATAAAAAATAAAAAAGGTTGACGGCTGAATAGTTTGAAGGTTAAATGTCCCATTTCTCTTCTCAGAGGAACTGTTCCAATTTATTTCTCACAGAGCTACATGCTGACCTGCCGTTTTTACATTTTTACTTGTCAGATCAGGAAAAGAACAAAAGGCACTAAAAATACCTTCAAATGGAAACAGTGACGTTTTATTTTCACCATAGAAGGTCAAGTACACAATATGCGAGGCATTCAAGTCATGAGAACACTATTAGTAATGGTTAATAATTTATTTTTTTCTCCACTTCAGTGTTACAATATGGAACAATAAGGAAGGTTGACAATGATATGGATCAATGATATGGATACAATCCTTCACCATGGTATATGTACTTTTATATCGTGTTATCTATATAGGGTAAGTCATTGTACTGTTTTCTTTGAAAACAATTGAGAAACTAATACAGCAAATGAAATACTTGACATTGTTACAAAATTGCCATAAAACAAACCCCTGTCATTGATTTAAAATATTGTCTAAACATAGAAATATTAAAGGGGCAGTTATAATGGCATAAATGGTGTATCGAAATTTCTCTCTAACTGTCTAACGGTAAAAATTTGGATATCAACCAAACCTAATTTAGTGTGTTCTTCACTAAGTTCTCCGTTTCTTAATTCTTTTGCTTTCTTTAACAACTTATAACACTCCTACTCTTTCAGCTGTTCATAGTCTTACTGCTGTTCCTTCTTTTGCAGATTTTTCACCATCGACTTTCAGCTCCTGGCAATCACGCCACACTTTCTACAGAAAATGCATTCTCTGGTATTGATTATAAATATACAGAGTTTGATAGCCAGATATACAGTATGAAAAGGGCAAAAACAACATTCCTCAGCATAACTGAATGCACTCAGCCTATTTGTCAATAAGTTGCAGATTAATTCATGTCGGTATACGTTACAGTGCACGTCGTTGTTACACTTTGCAAATGAAAGCTAAAAACACATTTTTCTTGTGTTATGTAGGTGTCTTCGATATGAAGCTTTTAGCTTGGTTTTAGGTGCCCAGAACTGAAATCAAGAGTTGATCTTGGTGACTTTCATTCCTTAAAAGATAACAAAAAAACTGATTTAACCACCCACTAATAGTGGAATCTGATAGACAGTTTCATTGGTGATATTTAAAGATAGTATCTACAACTGAGTCTTCAGAGGTCACCATGCTCAGTCAGGTATTGCCTATTGCAGTAGCAGAAATCCAGCATTTCAGTAGAGGTGAATTATGTAGTTCTGCATCAGACTGTGTTTAGCCATTACTCAGTAGGATAAAAAGGTGCATATAGTGGAGTGTTTTCTGGAGATGGGTGTGACCGCAAACAATACCAGCATTGTCACGGTCAATTTAATATCTGATGCCACGTCATGATTTTGACCTTCGTTAGCTCAACCAACACACAGCTACTGTAACACAGATTATCAAAGTTATTCCTAAAAAGCTAACTTGTCTTTCTAGTGTTCATATTTTTGCCGCATTTGTTTTCATTCCTTTTGAATTCTTTTAGGGGCTTAGTGATTTTACCTCATTACTGAGAATTACTATTCCACCCTGTGTTCATAGCTATGTAGTTATTTATGCCTGCCAGGCTGAGAAGTGATGGTTGTGACAGTGTAAGTGGCCTAGCAGTCTCCATGGCATTGCCAAGTTGAACCTACAACGTCAGCTGCTTTTCAGCTCCTTCAATGAGCAGAGGAGTGTCTAAGGCACGACAATAGATTTGCGTCACTTACTCCCGTGCAAAACCTGAAAAGTAGGCTTTAGGACTGTTTGGTATGTGAATTGAGGGAGTCTGCTTACTCACAATTGTTGGTTACTTCATCATCAGTTTCTATTGACAGCTCTCGTTCAGTGAAAGCCGGCTGTGTGAATCTATCAAACGACAAAAGACAAGCAGTTCAGTCAGTTTCTAGTTATCATCGTTTACATAATTTAGGTTTATAGTTTTATTTTTTGAGGACCTCCCTCCAAGTAAGAACCGAGTTTTCATAAATTGATCAAGGGTATTTTCTGATTCTACCATGAAGACAACATGCCTTAACTGAAAGAGTACTGAGACAACAGTGTTCAAGCCTCTGGCCTCCTCAATCGGAAGTATTTTACCTCTCAGCAATGAACTTCTGGTAAGTTATTGAAGATCAGATTTTCTTTTCTTTGACTTTATGTACTGAGCTGAAACACAAAGGATGATAACAACTTCACTGTTAATTGAATAAATCTCAAAGTGCGGTGATATGTAATTATATAGTGTACATGGTGATTGAATTACTGAACAGTGATGTGGATAACATGCTAAGATGCTCCCTTTTCTTGCCTCCTGTTTCCTGAACACATTGTCTGATACGATCTAACCCATATTTCAAAATTTGGAATAGAATAAACAGTTAAGTAGATTTGAGGTCTTCAAATAACTCTAACTAGTCCTTTTCAGGTTTGTAATATTTGACAATAGATGGATAAGATTAAGCTAAATTTTGACGAGGAAAAACTGGCATAGCCATTTTCAGAGGGGTCCCTTGACTTCTGACCTCAAGATATGTGAATGAAAATGGGTTCTGTGGGTACCCACGAGTCTCCCCTTTACAGACATGTCTACTTTATGATAATCACATGCAGTTTGGGGCAAGTCATAGTCAAGTCAGCACACTGACACACTGACAGCTGTTGTTGTCTGTTGGGCTGCAGTTTGCCATGTTATGATTTGAGCATATTTATTTTTTCTGCTAAATGCAGTACCTGTGAGGGTTTCTGGACAATATTTGTCATTGTGTTGTGTAGTTAAATGATTTCCAGTAATAAATATATGCATATATTTGCATAAAACAATCATATTTGCCCACTCCCATGTTGATAAGGGCATTAAATACTTGACAAATCTCCATTTAAGGTACATTTTGAACGGATAAAAATGTGTGATTCATTTGTGATTAATCGTGATTAATCATGAGAGAATCATGTGATTAATAGCAATTAAATATTTTAATTGATTGATAGCCCTAGAATACATCTAACTGATGCCATCTAATCTACGTACCATCCATTCATCTGGTCATCTTTTCAACAATCTATTCCATATAATGTAAAATTGTACCAAGGTGAAAAGCCAGTAGGGTTAAAGGTCAGGCAGGGCAGTGAAAGTGAATATTGTTCTCATCAGTGTTAAGAACTGGTGTGAGTTCTGGCCTGCAGGATGTGCTGTGGCCATAAATGAAATAAATGTGTGTAATGGGACATGCTGGCTGACATACCCCCTGTATGACCCTATGACATACGGTCTAGCAGACCCCTTCAAATGAAAGTGCTCTTGTTATAGTAACTGAGTAGGTTAATGTGTTTGTAAAGTATGCTTTAATAAAAGTAAATCTGTTTTGACTAAACCAGATTTTAGATATAGTATAGTATTCAACTAGTTTTGAAAGACTAGTATTACAGAGTAGCCTACAGTGATGCTGTTATGGTCCAACCAGAATGACTTGCTTGACCCCACATTAGATTATTTACTATCCACCACAAGGCAAATTGTGTTGTATAGCAAGAGGTTTGTTTGCAACACAAGTAATCTAAGATAAATAATTGCACTTCTACTTCTCCTTCCACCCTTGACCCTATCCCACATCCCAAATAATATTTGGAAATACAGTGTGTAGCCCAGGGGTCTGCAACCTGCGTCTCCGGAGCCACATGTGGCTCTTTAGCCCCTCTCCAGTGGCTCCCTGTGGATTTTTAAAAAGAAAATAAATAACTGTTTTTTGTTTACATTTTCATTTTTATTTATCATTGTTGTAGGTCTATGGTACGACGGTACAGTATTATGGCTACATTGAGGAAAAAAAAAAAATCTGAGATTTCGAGAATAAAGTCGTAATATTAAGAGAATAAATTCATAGGTTTACAAGAAAAAAGTTGTATTATTATGAGAATAAAGTCACAAGTTTAAGAGAAAAAAAGTTGTAATATTATGAGAATAAAGTTATAATATTGTATGTAGTAATTTGACGTGTTATTTTCTTTTTTTCTCGCAAACTTCTGACTTTTTTTCTCGTATTAGTATGACTTTATTCTCGTAATAATACAACTTTTTTCTCGTAATATTAGGACTTTATTCTCGAAATCAGATGTTTTTTGTCCTCAATGTGGCCCTAATACTCCGTAGTACATTTGCACTTTGGCCCTCACTGCATTAGATTTATATACTTATATAGTAAGACTATAAACTGTGTTGCCTTCATCACAATGCTGAACTGTTTTGCGGCTCCAGACAGATTATTTTTTTTGTTTTGCCTAAAATGGCTCTTTTGATAGCAAAGGTTGGTGACCCCTGGTGTAGACATGGCTCTTTCTGAATGAATGACTGAAAGGAAATAGTAAAAGTATTTAAAGGGGACATATCATGCTCATTTTCAGGTTCATGTTTGTATTTTGGGTTTCTACTAGAACATGTTTACATGCTTTAATGTTAAAAAAAAACTTTATTTTCCTCATACTGTCTGCCTGAATATACCTGTATTTACCCTCTGTCTGAAACACTCCGTTTTAGTATATTTCAACGGAATTGCAACGGAATATCAACAGAATTGCGTTGCTGGGCAACAGTTTGGGTCCATGTTTACTTCCTCTCAGCTGATGTTATTTACATACAATGCAACAGGAAATAAACTGGGACACATTTTGAATGTTTACATTTAAAACCGTGTAATTTTCTAAATATTGTATATTTGTGACATCACAAATAGACAGAAATCCTGACAGCTTGTTTCAAATGCACAGTTTCTAAAAACCGGCTCTGTGTGTTTCCCTGTGGATTGAGCGTTTCGATACTTTCACAGTATTTATACAGGACTTAAGCCTGCGTTATGATAAAAAAAAAAAAACATGAAGATCTCATTTTTTTATGATATGGGACCTTTAAAGGTGCAGTTCCTCATCATGAACACCTAGTGTCAGTGTTGTGTCAGGTGTGAGCTGAGGGCGCATGCTCCGTGGATGTAAACATGTTGTAGGCCGCCGCCGTCTGTCTGCGCTGCGCTGAGCTCTGCAGACATCAGTGTGTACACGTATTACAGGCTGCATGGGGCTGGACCGAAGACTCAATGGGAACTAGCTAGCTAACTCAACACGGGCTAGCTTTTCAAGTGGAAACATAGCTATGCTAACTTGTAAAATATAGCTAATGTATCCGGGTAAAGTGTTGGAAAGCCGGTGTTTTTCTTCTAAGAGCGGGACTATACACTTTGGTGCATGGGAAGCAGACGACGTTTGCTGCGGCTGCTTAGAAACGCTTCAAGGTATGAAGGAGGCTCTGGGTTTGTTCGGGCTCTGACTAACTTCTGGATTGAAACTCATAAAACCACTTGGAAGTTATCACTATCAGCCCATGTGAATGGTATGTCATAACATTTAAACAAGTACACGGCGTTAACACTGAACTATTGCGTTTGTTTAGTCGCTTTATTAGCTTTTATCGCTGGTTGTCAGCCCTGTCATCGAAAGCTGAGCTTAGTGTTGGAAAAACTAGTTTAATTGGCTTGCTGAGGGCTCCAGCTATCGCCTGGATGATAATTTAATAGTGGATGACATTTTGTTCTGCTTGGCTATGTCGATACTAGCCTATCGATGTAACTATTTAACACTGCTGTAATCCTCGTTAGAGCTTTCTGGAAGAAAGACACTGACTGTATACTGTTGCATTTGATGCTAGATCTCCATTACAGCTCCCAACACAGCAGCGAGCCATAAAAGGAGCAGAGACCTCTCCTCTGTTCTTCTCTGTGTGTCTAATGCATTGCTCCTCTGTTTACTGCCTGTAAACCAACATGTTTCTGGCCTAAGAGTATTTAAACCGTCTGTGTCTCAAGCCAAGGATATATTTAACTCAAACTGTGGAGAAGTGACTTTGCAAGTTACAACAACAACAACAAGGCGGCTCTGTGGCCAGAGATGTAGTGGACGATCAACCCAAAGTTTATTTATTTATTTATTTTTAATTTTGTCTTTCTTTTATTTGGTTTTATTCAGACATTTACATAAACATACTTAATTAGATACAAATAAAGTGAACCAACTTTTCCACTTTTTTACAATGAAATTGTAGAACACACAGATAGGACACGGGGTGCTTTTCATGTGAAATAAGATAAAAGAAATAATAATACAAAAATTACATTTAGAAAAAAAGAAAAATTAAACAAAAGAAGGGCGTTTTGGGGAAATACACTTTTACCACTCCTTCCAAATTTGCTCAAATTTAGTTTCTTGAAGCCTCATTGAAAAAGTAATTATTTCCATTACAAATATTTCATAAATTACGTCATACCAGTTCTCTAATGATAACCCAAAGTTTAACAACTTTAAAAGTACAGAAAGTACTACTTACTGGATTGACAGACATTATTACAGTAAAGCAATGTCAGGTTTAATAACTATATGAGGACAAAGGACACAACGCACAATGCAGGCCGATGCTATTGTGGAATAGGTTTGTTGTTTAACTTGATGATCATGACACAGCATGTTGATCCAGTATTATTCTGGGGAATATTCTGATGTGGGCTATTAATAGGCATAGGGAAACCACAACCAACCACCACTCTGTACTAATCCATTTAAATGTATTACATTGTAAAACTGCTCACCTCAAACAAAGCATAATATTCTATGAGCTCAGAAGTGTAAAACATTGTGCTGTGGCTTATGAATATAGCTAATAGATAAAAGAAATATAATAGAGCATTTTATTGTTTAAGTATTAAAGTGGCAATCCTTAAGATTTCAGTCCTGGTTGATTTAGGATTTCTGTGTGAAAACAATGGAAATGTGCTCTGAGTTTAGCAGTCTGGAGTCTTTTTGTTGGTACATGAGCATAGAAATAGAATAGAAAAAAATCTCTTTCTATAAACATGAACTACCAAGTTTTCAGAATTGTGTGCATATTTCTTTTTTTTTATGTGTGTATACAACAGCATTTTTCCGGGAATGTCTCCACAGACACCCAGTTCATAATACTGCAAATATATAAATATTGCAATACTTAGTGGGCCATAGGCTCAATTACCATTGTGTTACCTCATCATATAGCGATAGATAGTGATTTAACAGACATTTATTTAAATGAAAATCTTCAATATTGCCACTTTAAGTCTTGCCAAGCGGATAATGCTCATGTAAAGTAGCCTACTAGTGCTTCTAAATGTATTCACCTCATCATTTGACAAAATGCAACTCTAATTAAACCTGGATGATCAGATGTCAGAATTCACTCACGGTGCCTAAATTAGCAGGTATAGTGACACTTCTATGAGTGTAAAATGAGTTTCCTGGGAGGTCAAGGCCAGATGCTTATGTAACTAACACCAAACTTCCCTTCACTTTTTTGCAAAGTGTTTTTTTGCAAGTTTTATCTGTGAGACTAGAGATGGTCATGTAGACGTAGAGCTTCACAAGCTTTACTCTGACCCAACATACAGTACAGTACATTAGGGAGTTGTAATACATCTTTTGGGACTAAGAAGGGAGCAAAAAATGTGCACGTAGCTTTGTATCTACTTTTTAGTAGTATTATTTTTGGAATTATTACACACATCAAATGTTTCAGTGAGAATAGATGAACAGTAAATAGATAAGAAACAGTTGAGTGACTTTAAGAAGCTGTAGTGACATCTGTGAAAGTGAGTGAGCTTTTCAAGTAATACCACATATGGGCATATCTCAGGGATGTAGAAGTAGTCTGTGGAAGACCATATGCCAGTCACTGACGTAGACAATGGAGATTGCACACACCTTCACAGCAGAATGTTTAGTAGTTGGTGTGTTAGCTTGACCATCTGTCACTCCCACAGAATAATCTAGCCAAGGCTGAGATTAGGGCTGCAATTTGCGATTATTTCCATTGTCGATTAATATGTCGATACTTTTCTCGATTAATCGATTAGTTGTTTGGTCTATAAAATGTCAGAAAATTGTGAAAAATGTTGATCAATGTTTCCGAACGACCAAGATGACATCATCAAATATCTTGTTTTGTCCACAACAGTCAGTTCACTGTCATATAGGAGTAAAGAAACCAGAAAATATTCACATTTAAGAAGTTGGAATCAGATCATTTTTCTTAAAAAATTACTCAAAGCGATAAATCGATAATCAAAATAGTTGCCGATTCATTCAATAGTTGACAACTATTTGATAAATTGTTGCAGCTCGCTGAGATATTTATGTGTTGGTGTTATTGATTGAAACATGTAATTTCCTACACTACTATAAGGCTGTAGCTCTCATTATGCGGCTGCATAATGAAGAATAGCCTTCAGCAAGACCATTGAAATGCTGATTGTACACTGGGAAAGTGTGAGCTTCCCTCCTGTGTGTGAAGTGAAAGGCCTTTCTACCTCAGTGTGTTATTGTAAGTCGGGCCTGTGCTTTAATACCCTCACACAGCAGCACATGGACGGCATGTTTCCCTGAAGATAGCCATGCTTTCTCCCGCTGGGCTGGACAATATCGTTCTTATTCTAGAAATGGCATGCGATGAAAGAGAGGTAAAAAGGGAGAAAGGCAAGATAAATTCTTATTTTTCACCTCAGAAGACAATTTTAAAAACACCTTTTAGACTTTTACATTTGTCCTGGATCAAGAGTTTGTGACGGTCTTTTTGCCTGGTCTGTTTTACAGCGCTGTGAGGTATCTGTTGGGTGCCGTGCATTTTGAATAAGGAGAAAGGAAATGCTTCTCTTTTCTGCCTTTGGTCTTTTTCAGTTCCCCAATTGTCTTGAAGTTGTTGCGCTGAGGCTTTCTTCTCGCTTCGCTGTGGGTTTCATTAGCTATGCACGCTGCATCTCAGGGCCCCTTTGAGTTCTTTGGCAAACAAAAGCAGAAACAATCTCTGTATCCAGGATTTATAGGGGAACCTTGCTTCAGTTGGCTGGGCTTGCTAGAAGGAATTTTATACTAAGGCCACCTGGACATTGGCGTCTCTCAAAGCATGGCTTTCCCCTGTCCTCCTGACTGAGCTGATTTTAGGTCTGCTCATATTTTGCTCCCTGAATGCGGTGTTCAGGTCGTTTTTATTCTACTTTAAAATACTGCAATACGGCACTCTGGCATTTGTTTTTTTTTCCAAGGTTTTATAAATCAGGAAATCAACTAATAAGGTTCATTATTAATGAGATTCATTATTAATCAGACCTCGTAAGAGCACACATAAACAATGTACAAACCTTACCTCCACTTGGTTCATCTTTTCTCTCCCCAGTTAGTTCTGCATGGCGTCCCACATTGGGAGTCACTCTGTGAAGAAACCACATGCCCATACATTTTGTTCTTTGCTTTCAAAGAGAAGGATTACAGACACAATGTTTACCCGACTCACTGGTACAAAAAAAAAAGAGTTAGAAAAGAAAAGAAACAATCATGTTCAAAATTGGGAAGTGCAGTTTTTTTTTTTTTAAATGTTCCCATATTACTAACATTGCTGACTCTTTTCACACAGCAAATGTAATACATTTTTGATATCGCTTTAAAATATAATAATTGAGTTACTATAACTGGATTAATGTGGCTGTAATGAAGGTTAGATGTCCTGTATTTATTGTGCCATTCAGGTGAATTTAGTCACAGTGTGACTCTGTCAATTCTTTGTAATGTTAACTAATGGAATTTATAAATGAATTGGACTACCGCATATTCTTTTACTTTTCTGCTGTTGAAGTGGAAAAATGTGCTGATCGACATTTGAGTCAGTTTGCACTGCAGACATCCATTGAATATTCTGGCTCTGTGAGCAGGATATGTCTGTAATTTTTTTAATGACAGTCGGAGTGGATGATTGCAACCTGTAATTTCAGAATCATTGTTTGTGTGAGAAGAGAACAGGGTTGTATGGTATTTTCCTACATAACTATCACAGTGATATAGACAGATGTCATTTTTCATATGGATAAATCACTCTATTAATTGTCGAATTTATAGTAGTGTCACTGTCTAGAGCTGCAACGATTAATCAATTAGCTGTCAACTATTAAATTAATCGCCAACTATTTTGACAATCAATGAATCGGTTCATTCTCTGATTTCTCTGATTCTATTTTTTTTAAATGTGAATAGTTTCTGGTTTCTTTACTCCTCTATGACAGTAAACTGAATATCTTTGTGTTGTGAACAAAACAAGACATTTGAGGACATCATCTCAGGCTTTGGGAAATACCGATCGATATCTTTCATCATTTTATGACATTTTATAAACAACCAATCGATTAATCAAGAAAATAATCAACAGATTAATTGACAATGAAAATAATCGTTAGTTGCATCCCTATGCAAGACAGTGATCCACATGGTATCGGCAAGTCAAACTGGAACTGAACATTTTCAGAAGTAATGTAGGGAGAAATTTGTCCCACTTATTTCTTTGTATTGCAAAAATATACAATAAAATCCCACAATACTATTACAGGGATCTATAACAGCTGATACTGTGATTCTGCCCAGCCAAACGCTCATTTGAATTCTTGATATATTGAACAAGAAAATAATTTATTAAGAGATTCATTGAATTTTGGTAAATTTATTTTTTAAATTGTAGTACTTATTCTGCATAGCTTTTCATTTTTTTTCCACAGGGTGAGTGCTGCCTTCTGTAGCTTAAGTTAGGTGTCATGGTATCATCCATCCAGGCTGATTTAACTCAGCCATCCTGTAGGATCTACAGGATGTGGATCTGTTAGTTTAGCTGTAATGTCATATTGTTGATGAAGGTCAGTAAATATGCCCCCCACAGTGAAAGCTCAGGAACAGGGTGTTGTTAAGAAAACAGTACAGGTTTGGTGTACCAGCTTCCTGTTTCTCTCCATTTCAGAATAGACCTGACACAGGCAATACCAACCTGAGGTACAACGTGTAATGTAATAACAGTAGCGTTTATGATACATCATGTAAAATGTTCTTAAGTTAAGATTTGCACTACAGTGTATTCATAATTGGCAAAACTATGTTTTCTCTGATTTTATATATATATATTTGTTATAACTTTTTTTTGTGACATGCAAACATGGTCCTCTGTTGGAATTAAACCTGGGATGCTGCTTTATCTCATATGTGTCATAACCACTGGGCCACAAGGACGCCCTGTAGACGAAAAGAATATGCCATTATTTTTCCTGTTGCCTATTCTTCATACGCACATTTCTCAACATTTTGAGGAAATTGAAGCATCTCTATGAATTTTCATCATCATCCAGAACATGATTTCCTGGCTTTTTGGTTCGAGGAGGGTTGCAGACATGCAGGATTTCTTGCAAATTTGTGTCAAGTTTGAATGCTTGGAATTTAAAGCTCTGCAGTGTCATGACAAGAAAATATGGGTCAAGACTGAAATATTACAGTCTCCACAGGAGTATCTGGTGAATCTGTCCATGTGGGAAAAATCCCATGTTATCAGTGTTCAAAACACAAGAACTTGTGTATTGAAAGATACTCAACTATGATGTTGAGTTAACATCCATCTCTCTGCAGTGTGGTAACAGTAAAGTCACTCAGTGTTTCTGTCTGTGTACAGGAGGGTACAACAACCTTGACTAACATAGTTGCAGTCCCTACTATAGCACATTCCTATCACCACATTCACCACAATCTTTTCCTCCACCTCCTTTGTTTTTTCTCTCCTTCTCCGCTACTCACAGAGAAATGACTCATCATGTTACAGAGTAAGATGCATGAAATGATTGGTTTCCTGCCTGGTGGCAGTATCCAGACTTCCTGTTGGGTTGAAACCAAAGTCAAATTCTGTTTTTTCTGAGGTACAAGGTGAATTTCAGAATTATTTTTTTGCTGAGTGCAGAGGTGCACTGCCCGACCTGTTCGACACTGATTTCAGCAGGAGACTTTAGGAAGTCCTATAATCTTTAGTAGAGCACTTTGACCCGTCCTGACAGTGTGATCATATGACTGCAGGGCAGTATGTCATTAAATCGGTCGAAGGTTCAGAGGAGTGGATTACCGGCAGGATAGAACGACTTACTGACATTTCAATATAATCCTTTTTTCTTTTTGTGGTGTTAAGGAGTACATACTGGATTTCCTCAAGGAGTTTGTAAGCAGCTGAAAGCCAATGATTTTGGATAATTTGGAATAGCAGGTAGGAATGAATAGAAGAAAAATGCATTCAGTTTTCAGGTGGTTAGTTGTGCATCTGGTACTCACATCCTCTCTGTAGTTTCCTCTCTGTAGTTTCTCTGTTTGATGACAGTAGATTGGTCATTGCTGAACACTGATCCAAGTACTTTTTCATGCTGTTGTCAGCAGTATACAACGAAATGTAAAACTTACGTTACTGTATGTGTCAGCAGTAGGTTATTGTACCATCGTAACAGAGTGCCCTGTGATTTGTTGTGGTGTATGATAGTGGTGGTGGTGTGACTTGTTGTGCACAACAAGCTCTTCCTCTATAAAATGTTGCATGTGACAGAAAACACTGGACTGTACTTCTGCAGTGCTCTGGTAAAAGTTACAGATAAAGAAATGTGTCAATCAAATTGGATACACATCTGCAAAGAGCATCTTATTTTTTAAATTTAATGAATTGACAGAAATGATTGTCATTCAATCTATACTCAAAACACTTGAAAAAACAAGCAAGTCATTTAAAGTATTGATTTTGGTATCAGAAAAGGACAAATGGATTTACTAATGTGAAGTTTGAAAACGAATCAACTGTATCGATCCAGTCGATACTGACTGCTGGATCTATGCTACCGGTGCAGCTCTACCAAACTTGATAATGTAGCTCTAAAGTGTGTTGCATGTAATGATGTTCAGTAGCTGTAAGATAAGAATGATGGAGCTTTTTCTTTCATAGTTCTGGCAGGAATGATGTTTGAAATAGGGCTGTCAATCGATTAAAATATTTAATCACATGATTGTCCATGGTCAATTGGGATTAATCACAAATTAATCACACATTTTTTATCCGTTCAAAATGTACCTTGAAGGGAGATTTGTCAAGTATTTAATACTCTTATCAACATGGGAGTGGGCAAATATGCTTGCGTTATGCAAATGTATGTATATATTTATTATTGGAAATCAATTAATAACACTAAACAATGACAAATATTGTCCAGAAACCCTCACAGATACTGCATTTAGCAGAAAAAATAAATATGCTCAAATCATAACATGGCAAACTGCAGCCCAACAGGCAACAACAGCTGTCAGTGTGTCAGTGTGCTGACTTGACTATGACTTGCCCCAAACTGCATGTTATTATCATAAAGTGGTCATGTCTGTAAAGGGGAGACTCGTGGGTACCCATAGAACCTATTTTCATTCACATATCTTGAGATCAGAGGTCAAGGGACCCCTTTGAAAATGGCCATGCCAGTTTTTCCTCGTCAAAATTTAGTGTCACTTTGGAGCGTTAAAGAAATTACTAGCGTTCAAACAAATTTATGTTAAGGCGTTATTATAACTTTGACAGCTGTAGTCAAAATAAAATATATAACTTCCTCCCCTTAATGAATTTAAATAGGTGCAAACTTAGTTACTCACTATCAGCCTGCCAGTCTTGTTTGAACAGCCAAACAGTTGTGGAGGCATGACTGTCCTCTACAGGGCCCTGGAGGTCTGGTAGTCCTTCCTCCCATCGAGTGCTGCCCAGAAACCAGCTGACGACGAGGAGAAAACCACAGTGATACCAGTATCTTCACTCTAACTTTAAAACTGAGCCCGCTACAACCTCCGAAAAGTTGTTGGACTAAATCACAAGTTGTGTTCACAAGCATCACATAATTGACCGGGAGAGTTCTCATGTTACCCTGCCCTGTGAGGGGGCTGGAAAATGTTTACTTAAGCCTTTTGCTAAAAATGAAGACAAATTAAAGGTTATTCTCCGTCCTCTGCAGGTGGCGACAGACAAGGTTGCTGGTAAGCTGAGTTCTACTCTCTCATGGGTGAAGAGCTCCGTGTCCCACACGGTCAGTCAGATGGCTAGCCAGGTGGCCACGCCCAC
>CAKALG010015593.1:0-12600 GCA_916700815.1 Helicolenus hilgendorfi | reverse complement strand
CCCCCCCCCCCCCCCCCCCCCCCCCCCCCCCCCCCGGTTCATATCATACCAAAATGTTTTAAGTGCTTGATACTCTTCATTAATTCCTGTTGTTTGAAAAACAACTTATGCAAACTGAAGTCATGTACAACTCAAATCTTCACAGATATTAGAAACATCCACACCGTAATTAAAGACAGACACATTTGATCATTATTATTGTGTACTGCGACTTTTTGTCATGATATGAGTTTGGCAGTCTTGTGTTTCCTTTTGTTTCCTCTGTTTCCCTGCCCTTTTGTCTCCTGTGTGTTTTTCCCTGGTTTGTCTAGTCTGTCAGTGTGTTGGGAGGTGTGGCCTTCCTCCTCCTCCTCCTACTCCTGGGCAGGTTCTTCTGGAGCAGCTGATACCAATCACACCTGCAGTATATAAACCCTGGTCTTCCTGCCACTCAGCGCCAGATCGTTCCGTCGCCCACAGTGGTACATGACGTATTCAGGCTCTCAGTGCATTTTGCTTCTTGACTTTGCTCATGATCGTTTTTTGGGATTTTTGGATTCACCCTGTTGTGTTCTCTGTTCTCCTGCCAGCTGTTGCTGATTCCTGCTGTTCCATCCTGCTCACTCTCCACCCTCCTTACTTCCTTCTGGATCACAGTGGACTGGGATCACAATCTGGAGGAACACTGGATCCCTTTTAAGACTTTCAGTCTTCATTCTAACCACTACAGACTTGGAGAACCTTGCCCTGAATCACCTTTTTTGAATTTATTATTATTAATACATTATTTTTACACCTTTAAAACCTGACTCCTGTGTGCTGCTTTTGAGTCCATCTCTCATTGTTGTACCAGAACATAACACTTTTTTCTTGTTATGTGGAAGCGTTGCAGCAAAGAGCATGCTCGGCCACCAGATAATGAGGATTCAGATAAAGGCTAAAGGAAGAATAAAGTGTGTGTTTCTGAGGCACCGTGTGTTTGTGCGAGTCTCATTTGAAAATCAGCTGCAGCTCGTTATGTGTGTCAGAGTGTGTGTGTGTGTGTGTGTGGTCTTTTTGACAAATGTGAATATAAGTGATGGTATAAATGTGGGTAAAGTTAGAAAAGGGGACAACAGGAAGCAGACAGGGTGAAATTGGCGTCAGGCACAAAGCTGGTCGGCCTCTTGAAGGGCCATTAAAGTGACACGGAAGAAATTGCAGGGGCTCACTGGAATGAATCGTTGATTTCAGGCTTTAAATGCTGCAGGTTTTAGTTATATATATTTTTATGTTTTGCCATTTCTGCCTTGAGTTTTAGAATTGATATTGTTATGTATGTGTAGAGCAACTTTCATGACCATCTGGGGCTTGAAAATGGCTATAACATTGGACGAACAACTTGCACATCTCTTATTAAGTGGCACGTAAGAAACATTGCTTTTATTTGGAATTTTCTTTTAAGCATGTACAACGTTGGCCTTTCTACAGAGGTGGAAAAGAAGAAGAAGAAGCTCTGGTTGAAGTCAGGGCCAGCTCACAGGTGCTCCAACGCTTCTCTTGGTTGCTGGGAAAGGTGTTTGTCAACATATAACGGTTGTCGGGTATTTATACTGTAAGTGATGCAGTTGCTGTTCATGAGCATTTCTAAAGAGCACAAGAAGGTGGAAACCTTGAGCTCTGACTGAGGGCTGCAGGTAATACCAAGGATCCATCCATCACATGCCATAGTCTCAGTATCTCTATTGTAAGAGAGACCACTGCTCATCTGACAAAGCTCTGGCATTCTGCAACAGGGCACATTCATCTTTAGATGTTGCAGAACTTGACTTCTTTGTTGTAGCGAGGGCTTGTGTTTCTTTGTTCCATTTACAAGATGGAAAGAATAGTTTGCACATTAGATAATGCTTCCATTCCCGACATTTAACTGATTACCACCGATGACGTTTAGAGTTTCTAGCTTTTCTTCAGACGCTCGACGCTTGAAATGTCACCGGTGGTAATCAATTAAATCTTCATGGGAGCATTATCTGGTGTGCGGACTTTTACATGCTTTTCTTTCCAGCATCTAGTATTTATTGTCTGGATGGGCATGCTTTAGTAAATACGTTTTTTTTTTTTTTTTTTCCATTTACCACTTTGCAGTTTGGAAGGCACAACCACAAAGAAATAAAAAAAATATATACAGTATACATGTACTGTATATAGTCCGGAGTGAGACATGAGTGCATCATCTCTCCCATCCTCATCTTTGTTACCATGGACTGGATCACATCAAACACCACAGCAGACAAACCCAGAGGCATCCAGTGAACCCCGTTCTCCCAGCTGGAAGATCTGGACTTTGCCAACGATATCGCTCTCCTTTCAAACCAACCACTCCAACATGAACGGCCAAAACTGACAGGCTCAACAACTTTGCCAGACAGGTTGGACTCAACATCAACATCTCCAAAACTCAAGTGATGTGTGTAAACTCAACCCCGACAGCACCCATTCTTGTAAATGGGGCACCACTTGTTTGTGGAAGAGTTCACCTAACCTGGGCAACCTCATCGGTAAAGACAGCACAGTGCATAAAGACATCAAAACAAGGCTGGGAAAGGCTCAGAGTGCCTTCTCCCAACTCCATCCATCTGGAGGTCCAAGCAATACAGTCTTAAAACGAAATGCTCTTGTACAACAGCAATGTCAAGTCCGTTCTGCTATATGGCTCAGAGAGTGGGCTAGTGATCAAAACCGATATGAGGAGTGGAAGTTTTTCGCAATGGAGGCCTCAGATGAATATGCCAGATCTTTTTGCCAAACAAAATCTCCAACCACCAACTGTACAAAAAAAAAAAAATGGTAGCACCAAGGAAATTCTGGACATCTGAGAAGGCTAGGCCATGTGCTGAGAATGGAGCAGGACCGGATCCCGAGAGTCGCCTTAAGATGGACACCACCAGGCAAACGAAAACCCGAGAAAGGCCCATGTCCACCTGGCGCAGAACTGTGATACAGGAGCTGGACAAGATGAACCTGTCATGGGGAGAGGCCCAACATGCTGCCAAGGACCGAATGCAATGGAGAGAGCTCATTGAAGCCTTATGTCCCATAGGGCATGAAGAGGAGTGAGTGAGTGTGATATATAGGTTTTGTTTTTACAATTAATATGGATTAAATGATGGGTGATGTGAAGGGGGTCAGTAGTAATGACAAACCTTGTACAACACCTGCTCGGCATCAATTGGCAGATAGACTATGTTCGTCTACAGAAGACGATGAAGAAAGTGGAACATCTGGCAGCTAAAGAGCCAGATATATTTTTTTCAGGGGTTGCTGGAAACCAATAAAGTACTTAAAATAACTCAAGCATGGATACTTATAATATTGAAAGACACACACACACACACCACTAACTACACAGCATTGCGGTGATTCTCCGCTTAAATCAGCTCATTTGAATGCAAAGCCAGAGTTTTCTTTCCAATTACACACTTGCACTAGAGCAAAGTAAATCTGGGAAGGGTTTTTAGAAATTATAGTTATTAGATTATGATGAGCAAAGTTCAGCTGAAAGGCTTAAGCCTCTGCAGCTCACATGAGAAAGGAAGTGCTCCACACAGCACTCACCATGCACTTCAACCAGAACCCTGCTGTATAATCCTTGTATATAGCACATGCAGAAAGGGTTAGAATTACTTATGTTTTTTTTTTTTTCACTGTATGTGCGCTACCATCAATGCTGCCAAAGTAAGATCAAGATGCAAACACGTTCATACACATCTTTTTGGAGGCTGGTCTGAAGCAATTCAATGCACCAGAGACACAATGAAGGAGCCACCAGGATTTGTTTTGTCTTTTATGGAGTGATATTTAAAATATGTTTATGTAAATCTTTGCAGCAATATTTTATGTATAAACACAACCATACCCCATCCCATCTACTTTTGCATTTCCTTTTTTGCAGGAAGGACATGCTAATGAACTAATTTCATGCCACAATAAACATTATTCAAGTTTTTTTTTTTTTCTCTTTAGAGCTGAATGTGCCGACATTGAATTTTATGCCCAGCAATCCAGATGCTTCTATAAGGATATTAACATACAAGTCTTACTGTTTTCTTCCATCCATATTGTGACGGCATTTTGTTTTAATCTCGATGCACAACATATATGTCGCATATTGTATATTCTGCAGTGTTTTAGTTAGTATATACCTTACAATTTGTGAAATGATGGAGGCAGGAAACACGTATGGCATTGGTGTGCTTATCCAGAATGTCCAAAAATGCAATATGAGCAGTTGGACTGATCTGCGTTTTCAGAGATTTGATGTGAATGTGGCTTGAATATAATAATACAGAATATACGTGCCCTTTTTTTGCATGGAAAGAAGAAAAAAAACATGCCAGTAATTTGGATTTCCTGTCTGTCAGAGAGTGGGTGTTCACAGTGTGAAGAGCAATGTTCACAGTGAGCTGTCAATAGAGCAACAGCATGTTACAGTTGTTATTCTGAGTTATGCCTTTAATTCGGAGCACCCTATGTTGTATGTATTATCTTTTTTTGCATTTTATTTTTGTTAACCTGGTGGGTGTTTTTGTTTTGCCCGGGGTTGCCAACCTTTACAAGTTCCAAAAACTTTTTCTTCTCTTCTGTACACACATGCTTTACCATCGTACTGTAAGACATTCGGCTCTATTTCTGCATGCTATGGCTGCTGTTTTACATGCTATTATGCTTGTTTTTTTTGTACTCAACATTGTTTTTCTCTCTGAATAACTGATTGGGAGTTTAAGATGACGGGTTACCAGGGCCCTAATGCGTCCGGTGGTTTCTGCTGCAGACATGTGATTCTGATATTCTGAAAAAACTGGCAGCTGAGGCAATCAAAAACTGTGGTTCTTCTACAGGCTACCAGTGTAAAACAACATGGGGCGGTTGTGGCTGATCCATTAAACACAGGGTTGCTGGTTACTCCCCTGAGTTCACATGTCCACATTTCTCAAGAGAGCAAGACGCTGAATCTCAAGCACTTTGTTATAAACATGCTATCTAAATGTGGTTGTTTTTTTTAATTCACAACATTGCTTCCTGGAAACAGAAGGCTGCTCAGTGACTAGAAACAAACAGGAGCTGAGCATTAACCTGTGGAAAGTGACGATTTGGAGGCTGGAGTCATGGATGACCTCACACCTCATTGTTTGGGAAGTGGCTAAGTGTGATTATACAGTCAGCGGTGTCATATTCTTCTTCGTCCCACTGATTATTTTCATGTTTACATGTTATTTGCAGAAGTTCTGAATTGGCGTTGCCAGCCAGACACTTGACATTCAACAAACAAACACACATTTGGTCAAAGTGGCCATTTCCATCATACAGATGGACGTAGTTGTGTTCTACGACGGATTTGATAGCGGGCAAAAGTTTTGTATTTCCTCATGAGCAAAACCTAAAAATCTAAACTTACAAAAGCAATGTTGTGCTGTTTCATCCAACCCTCCTCCTATCTAATTTCCCATCAGCCAGTCTATACTTCATCCTGTCATCCACACATATAAACATCTACCACTCTCTTTGCCCACCTCCCCATCCATTCCTCAATGTAATCTCTGTCCACCCAACCACACATCCGTCCATCATTCACCCCTTTATCTGTTCAAGCCACTACTGGAGGCTGCCTGGGGAGAGCTTTTTTTTTATTCCTTTTTGACAGTCCGAAAGACAAAGTGCTCTTGAGGCTGACAGCAAGCCGGTCAGATAGGAGCAGGTAAGTGGCACCTTCTGTTCATCACTGCCAGCTGAGAGTGAGCACTGAGCAGCCGCACACTTTGCCTGTGATCCTCCGTTAGGATCGCTCCATGGTGGCAATCAGAGATGGAGTGATTTCAGCCACTAGACCCCCTGCTGCTCTGATTCGAGCTCTCATCATGCTTCGACCCCCCCTCTGGCTCCAACACAGTCTCATTAAATTCTGCTGATGCTCTAACATGTGGATTAGACACCCGCTTTCGCTTAAACTTCAAACATCACTTGTCCTGTCACTTAGATCTTTGCATGTTCAGCAAACGGCATAGCTGAAAAGTTTGATGTGAGTGAAGAGTTCCTTTGACTTGCACATTTTGAGGTATTATATCAACTGAAGCTGTCTCATGGCGACCAGCAGCCAGGCGCTGTGATGCACTTTAAATCTTGTCCTCACAATGAGGTTACCAGGAAAATCAATGCACCTGCCGGTATTTGCCAAGAGATAGTTACAGCATGTGAGTCTCAATAAAACCACAACTTTTTTGTGTACCTAATAAACATACAACGTGTTAATTAGCAAGCTTCAAAGGTGTTTGTAGGCTTATTTTTGAACTTTGGAGACAGCCATGCCAGCTTCTTTATGCAAAAAGTATCACATCCTTGCTCCAACTCCATAGTTAATGCAGACATACGAGTACCGTTTTTCCCATCCTACTCCAAGGGAATGAAATGAATGCATATTTTTCCCAATTTCAAGCTAAAGTGTATAGTGGTCAAATGAATAATCCATAACTGACATGACATTTCTAGCTTAAAGTATGATGACATGGCAGGACTAGAACAAGGAAGTAATCCTTTCATACCAGTACCATTTATTCTCGATTGGAATAAACAAAGTGCCTTTTTTAATTTGTAAAAACTATATGCAAGATTGCTGTCAAAGCACGTAATTCCTCATCGAGCTACAAACTTTAATGTATTATTTATATAAGTGGTGCCAAAGTAAGTGATGGGTGTTATAATGAAAAATATAGAAGAAAGAAATGAATGGTGCACTGTGCCAAGTAAGGTTCTATTTGCTTAATGTGAAGCATCAAACATTGAAGGCATCACTCATAAGTTGGAGTTCGACCTCTCTGTACAAGAAGCATCACTATGTAGGATAACATACTATATATTTTTGTACATATTCTATGATTGACCTTTTGGCAAACAAAATTAATTTGTTCATCCATAGATCATGTAACAATGCTTTAAGGTCATTTTGTCACCTTTATCAAATGTTCAAGTCCAGTTTGTGGATAAGGTTCTTTAACACATCCAGCAGTGCGGTCAGTGGGACCTCAAACAATGAGGAAGCAAAGCCAATGTTAACCAAACACATGAGATAAGATACACATAGAGTGATTATAACAGCTGAACATTTTTTTTAAATCTAGTTAAGTCTGGTTGATAATTCAGGCCACATAATAAAGCACAAGACATTTAGCGTACAATAGCAATTCCTTTGAATAGCGGAGATACTAATGTTAACGGAGGTGCCATTGAGTTATTATTATGGGGCGTTCAAAGTCTGCTCAGGAAAAAGACCATTGGGCAAAGGTAAATTAAAACTGTAAATTCAAACTTGAATAAATCCAGTTGTTTGAAGATGTTTTCACATCAATATAAAATAGATATTAGAGAGGGAATTATGGCCTGTTTAACTTCTTAACAATTTTCCAAGATTTTTTTTAATCAAAGCAAATATTTAATTATTCATAATCATTTTAATTTTGTGTTTTTATGCAAATAACCACTATAGATGACAATAATAAGGTACAGCACATTACTGTGTACACTACCCTCCCTCCACGGTGTAATTCGAACAATGTTATTTGTTATATGTATATAATGTAGCGCATGGATTGCAAAAGTGTCAAATAAAATTTCTGAGTGGCAGTCAAAAAAAAATACTTGCCTGCTACAGTGGAGGGAAGTGAAGAAAGTTATTTCAGACCCCGCTTGGTGCTATTAGTTTGCTCTAGTAAAATCTTTTTTTTTTTTTTTCAATCAATCTTACAGCCCCACAATCAGGAAAGGTCTATGGTTGAAGTATGTTATTGGAAAGTCAGAAGTTCCGGATGAGTTAAGTCAATCCACCAACATACCAGCAGAGGAATCAGTGAATATCTCGCTGGCATTAGGCATTCCTTCTCTTCTTTTATTCACATCTCAGCCAGTATCTCAGCAATGCAGCATATTTTCCTTCCAAATTCCTACAGTAACACCTTTATCAATCTCTCTCTCTCTCGTAATGCTGAGGCACAGCGGGCCCATTGAGCCTTTCTCTCATTCTCTCAACTTATTTCCTCCCAATTGCCGCCTTAATACCTTCATCAGCCTCCAAACAGCCTTAATGGCTTCAGCAGATGGTGCGGCTGTCTGAGGATCGTCAATCTCAATCTCGATCTCAGGTGATTTGCAGAGATGAACTGGTTTACTGACCTGTCTTCACATTGTTAACAAAAAAAAGACATGTTCTTTGGTTTTATGTACATATGAAAATACAACGTATTCTTGTACAAACAGTTGTTATATCTTACGACAGTTATTCCTACTTTTTCCTTTGTTTTCCTACAAATGTCCAGCAACACGTGTCAATTTCCACTCATTACATGCATACGGTCTTTTCAAAATAAACTTCCGTCTTTACAGGAAACAACTTTCTTAGGATTAGGCAACAAAACTACTTAGTTAGGCTTAAGAAAAGATCGGTTTGGTTAGGTTTAGGCAACACAACTACTTAGTTAGCCTTAAGAAAAGATCAATTTGGTTAGGATTAGGCAACAAAAGGGCTTTGGCAAGAAAGCTACTTAGTTAGGTTTAGGAAAATATCATGATTTGGCTTAAAAAAAACTCTGGAAGTGGTGTTACTTAAGTTTGTAACTTAGAAATAAATCAATGTTGACTTCTGGTTTCACACGGGACATAAACACCGATGTCCTGGGCGAATGTCCGGAATTCTTTTTATTTCTTGATTGTTTTTCAGATACAGTACGGCCGGACTATCTCAGCCTGTTGGGTGCTGTCAAATTTCTGAATGGTTTGAAAGTGGATGAAGAATACACTTCCCCCTGGAGCCACAAGTTAAACTCTTACTGCTCATCTCTCATGCTCTTGTCTGTTTGTGCTGAGGCAGGGAATTTAAGTTTTCCCTCCGAGACATTTCCTCAGACTATCAGACTGTGTAAACATCAGTCTGAAGTGATTAATTATGCCAGGCAGAGAGAGATAGAGGAAGAGAGCATAAAGGAATGAAGAAAAAAAAAGGAAGATCATATAGATTAGAGTCCCGAGTCTCCTTGACCTGGCTCTCCTGTGGTACCTGCTTGTCTTTACAATAGGAAATGGTATAAATATTTCAAGTCAAATAGAAAGCGGTATAAACTGAGTTTTCATCTTTTATTCATCAAAGCCAAGGGATGTAGATGCACATCCACCAGTCTTGATGCCTGCAGGCCAAATGCTCCGACTGTATATATTTTTATGTGTGTGTGTGTGTGTGTGTTCGTTAAGCACACAATTTAGTATGAAGAGTCCTTCATCCACACAAAGCCCGGTGATAAAAGATAATCTAAAACCTTTTGTCCACTCTTCTCATCTTTTTTCCCTGAGTACTGCAATCTTTTCAGATGTCTGCGGATATTATGTATGCAGTAAAGAAACACGTTCTTGTACTGAATTTTTTATATGTGGATTCCTTTCACATTTCAAGTAGAAAATATGTAAAGAATCCAAAAGATGCAGGGATTGTAGAAGTGTCAGTCTTTCCAGCAAGTTTGCTTGAAGGATAAGGCTGGTGTTATTGTTTTTTTCTTAGTGTCAACAAATCCTGTGAAAAGAACAAAACCAACAGTGTGTTAGTCCGTCTCTCAGTATTTTCTGATTTCCCTACTCTGTCTGTGGCGCTTAGCCCCAAACACATGGTTCCTACTGCAAATTAAAGCTTTAAACTCACCTCGCAAATATTGACTGTATGTGTTTCAGCAACAAGAAAGTCCTCAGAGTTCTCCCACGCACGGCGTGGGGATCAGCTGGTCACGTTACTGTTATAATGGTCAGTATAATGGTACCTGGTCAGTGCTGGTATTTGAGTTTTTGACTGTGCTTTCTGTAATAACTGTACAATATCATTAAAAAGTTATATGATCACACCAAATGATCTCCTACATCAAGTAATCTGCTGAAATCAGATCAGTCCAGTTTTCCATGAGATGAGCTTAACAAGTGCATCAAGCTGATCCTTTGAAATGATAAAATAAATATGTCATTTGTACTCCACTCACATGTCTGCAGTTAGGTTCAGGTAAGAAAACCACTAACTTAGGTTCAGACAAGAAAACCAGTAAGTTAGGGTAAGGGAAATCATCATGGTTGGGCTTAAAATAAGTACATAAACTAACACTGACAGCCTCAGGTTTTATAAGGATTCACAGAACATGGGAAGAAAGACCAATTGCGCTGCTGCTGCTGGGTCACTCACCACAAAAACGTTAAGAGGAATAAGGAATAAGATCCTTCCCTGACCTGGAAAACTGACTATTAATCTCCTTTTATGTGACTGGTGAAACCAGTGAAACGGATATAAAAGCCAACTGACCTGCTGCCAGGGTTTGATGTTTCACAGATCACGGATGATCAAAGGTTTTATTGATGACATCGAGCAGGATTTAAATAACACTGGTCCAGGTTTGAGGGCGTTAACGGATAACTAAAGTATCACACCAGACGTGTGGAAGGAGCAGGATTAAGGAATATCTCTTCAGATGAAAGAAGGCAGGATTGGATATTGATCGTGTGTGTATGTGTGTGTGTGTGTGTGCACAATCACGATTCCTCTCTCTAGAACGACACAAGGGTCAGCAGACAGAGATATATAAGAAGTAGAATGTAGAGAGGGAGAGATATGAGAGTAAAGACAGTGAACAGAACATGCAGATGATGTCTCAGTGAATGGAATAAATAGTCTATCAAACCTCTTTATTCTCCCCAGACACCATTCTGATAATACAACAATGTTAATATCAAAATGTTCCATTGTGCTTTTCACTTCAGGGAGGATAACAACACACTGATGTAAGTTTTTTTGTGTTTAGCATTATGTAGCTCATAATTTAAATGATTTCAAGTATGACAAAAAGCTCATCAGAGAGTTAAGAATATTAAAGTTTTAATGATACGGCTTCAGCTGTCTCAGTTAGCTGAATATAGTGAGTATGTTTTGTCTTGGCAAGAAGTACAACATCCGCATACGCCACACAGGACTTCACTCATAGGTGTACTCCACTCCATAGACTAAAGGCCACTCCAAGCACAAGTGTGTGCAAGATGGAAGCTAGGTATACCCAACGTCTGTCAACATATCCCCATACATCAGATCATGATATCACTGCGGTGTTTAGGCAAAGACCAATATGAGGCCCTTCTCAGTTTTGGTTATTGCAATCATAGCTAGTGAATAAAAAATATTTGGAGGCAGCTCTTTTCAGTTAACAAAGCCACTAAAGGACAGACCCAAATACTATAACATTATACCATACCATAACAATAACTGAAGAACTTCAAATATAGCCTCATGGTATCAAACACTGACTGCCTGTCTCTGATGATAACTTTGATTTGGCACAAATGAAAAAATTTCACCTTAAAATAAAAGCCCAAATTTGGGTTCATGCAAATCTCAGTGGGCGAACGCGTGTGTGTGATTGGAGGAGAGTATTACCCATAGAGTCCAGTAGAGGGCGGAGCCTGTGATAATAGAACCAAAGTTACAATATCATAACCTTCGTTATGTGACAAATAAGTCAACATAGACTTCTGGTTTCACATAGGAAACAAACAGCGGTCTACCGGGTGAAAGTCCGATGTTTTTAGACCCAGTGACCAGCCGTCCAACCCGGCCTCCTTCCTACGCAGACCTTGTTGCTCCTTACTACGTCACCTGTCCTGCCTCACGATTATGTGGATTTAATCCAAATAGATTAAAACGCTGCAGTAGTCAAATTTGCACAAATGAAGCTTGGGGAAAATGTACCCATTCCATCTCAAAGCACCTTTTTGTGAACTTGTGGTATTTTTGATATGAAAAAGAGCCTCAATAATGTAAAGCATGCAGGAGTTTGTAATGCACTAAAACATGCAAGAACATTAAATGTTGAGTGAAATCAGCCGGTCAGCTCCGACCTTCAGACACAGTCAGTATCCAGCCGGTCAGACAGAGAGCAGGAAAGTGAGGCGGTACATGTCCTCGGGGTTTAGCGGTGTCAGACTGCACAGCACAACATATCAGCCTTCCCTTTATTACTTTCTGTCTGCTGCTCTGAAAGCTTCTCCATCATTGGCTCAGCGAGCTCTAAACACCTCCTCACACAGGGTACCTGAATCCAGAAGGTGAAGGGAAGGTGTTTTTTGTGGTTTAATCTCTTAGAATTATTAGACAGTATCTGCAATGTTCTTCAGCCTTTGACCCCCTCGCTAGCTTTGCACATTTATTCCACAGTGTATGGTTTCCACTGATACTGAAAATGGTATTTTTCATCATTTAAACGTGTTTGATTACATTCACATAGGGGCATTTACAACATATTGTTTCTTGTTTACAGTGTATGCACTTCCACCCTCTCTGCCTTCAGGCAAACAATCACAAGAGACGAACAAACCCAGGCTTTAACCTTTTTCCACTAACACTCAGCATGTTGCTCTCAGTGTTGTCAGGCGGAGGGTGAGAGTGGGGTTAATGCTATAGAAATAAAGGGAGGCTGTTGAATATGGATGTAGCGCAGTGTGTGTGTGTGCGCTGGTGCGTCAGCAGCAAGGCCTGTCAAGGCAGTCTTCCTCATTAGCAGTGACTGAAACAGACGTGCAAGC
>CAKALG010015592.1:0-20174 GCA_916700815.1 Helicolenus hilgendorfi | reverse complement strand
CAGGAGGGGGAATAACGGGTCCGGGGACAGAAGAGTGCCTGCGAGAAAAGAAAAATCTACTCTCCTCAGGATTCCTGGCAATGTGAGAGAGAGATATGTGGAGTGGGTGGTGGCGAGGGGGTCAACAGTCGACAGGATCAGAAGAGGACAGGAGGGGTGAGAGTGGGGCAGAATATATAGTGGCATTTTGTTACTGTGGAGGCCGGTTGGGAATGTCCCAACACTGGGATTGGCATTTGGATTTAGTGCAATACAAGAGAGAGGTGAGGGAGGTGATTTCGTGTCTGGAAAGGGATTGTGAGCACAGAGCATGAAGATGAATTACAAAGCGAAGCATTAGAATGGAAGGGAAATAAATCAAAAGGTGTGATTGTGTGTCCAGTGAAAAGTAAATTACCCTCTTAGACAGAACAACAAAATAGATCCCATTTTCACGGTGTGTTACATACAGTTACTGACCTGTTGCTGCTCAAAGTGTCAGACGTTTGTGCATATGTGTAGCAACTAGGGCTGTCCCGAATACCATTTTTTGGGCTTCAAAGTTTTGGTGAGAAATATTCGGAGGTACTCAAAGCTTTGCGGCGTGGTGCTGTAGGCTGACGTGTTCTTCCGTCTGTCCGTCTTCATCTCCCCTGTTTCAGTGTCCGTGATAGTGCCGCTGCCGCACTACTGTACACACACGCAGCTCTACACACAACAAACAGCGATATCTGTCCGAGAATAACTAATAATACTTCATGTTGAATATGCACAATACATGATATGGGATTATTTCTTATTTCATGGGGTATTTTGGATTCATACATTATTATTATTATATACTTACTGTATATGTGAAAAAATAAAGAATCAAAGCATTCGAATAGTGATTTGGAGGTTGAATACCATGGCAACAGTTGAAGCTTTGAAGCATTTGGGTCAGCCCTAGCAACAGTTTTAAGGCATGTGAACAAGACAGAATCCAGTTTTTAATATAAGGTCTGACATTTGGGGTTGAAACCAGCCAAGCGTGGATTCAAAATGTCCACGCTCAAGAACCTTAAAGCTATGGGGTCAGTATGTGAAAAATACTGGAAATAAAGGATGTTCTCTTACTTTGCTTCCTCTTCAAACTTTCTCTTTTTTATTGTTTCCCTAGTTTTGCCTCCAAGGCCTTTAAGAGCAGTGCAGTCTGACACAGGCCTCAGGGTCTTTGTGTAAGAGGATACATCCAGCCGTAGAAAAAAAATATATTTTTGCATTAATTTTATCTGCGCTGCAGTTGATGTACTGTAACTTAGGTGTGATTTGGATCCTCTGCACACTTCTACGTGACACACTGTGAGGATGTAAGACTGATTAAGTGTGTCAGTGAGTACAGTGTGTCACTAGAGGAGGAGTGAGAAGAACCTGCAGTAGACGACAAAATGCAGGATGAATACCAAAATCTGAGCCAGATTTATTTGCTTGTGACATATCTAAACCTGGCAATAAAAATGCCACTGCCTTGTCATCATATATATGTAGATATGGTGCTGGGAAAGTAGCAATAAGAAGGCTGTGTTGGTAACGTGATGAAATACAGACAGATAGGGGAAATTGGAGAAATAGCCAGGAGTTAGGAGAAGCAGGATAACATCTCTCATAACCATTCAAAACAGGCACATTATTGCTGCCTATTTTCACACAGTTTGATATACATTCAGATACCGCGCTGCTTTGTGCAGCCTTTCATGTCATTGTTTCCAGCGACTGTAGCGATTTCATTTCAGTTAATGATGTCCAAGGGGAAGATGAGAGACATCAATCAACAGCTGAGGTGACAGGCAACCTTATAAGTGAATTACCCGTCCTTACTGTAGGTAATGTCATATTACCACAACGTCTTTGCCGAACCTCCTCCTTAGAGCCACCTACTAGAGGCCAGGTCTGGTCTCACGAGCCATTTGAGAAACCAAGGTTTCCCAGAAAATTATTGATTCTGACATATAACCCAGTTTTTCAAAGACCTTGCTCCATGGGGAGGGAAGAAAAGGGGAGAAAAGAGACGCCGCCCCATGCCGCCAACAAGGAATAATTTTTCTCTCTAACGGATGAGGAGGGAGCATATTTCCATTCCAAATGGGCTTGGAGTTATTAGTCTGGTTGGTGGGTATTTTGTCACTGTCATAAGCACAGCGAGAATTAATTGTTGAAATGGTGCCCCACGAGCCACCTTGTGGGGTGCAAATGACATTTTCCTAACCTAAGGACCTTAATCAAAAGCAACGAGGTGGAGCTCACCTACAAAGTGTGTTTAAGCAGTGCCAACAGGTGCAGGCTGACACCAATTTAGAAAGTCAGCATGCATGTTCATGATTTACCATTTGTGTCCTCTGGCAAACAACCAAAGTTAAGTCTAAAAACCTTAGAAAGTGGAGGTATATTCAGAATCACAGCGTATTACATGTGCTTGTATGTTTGGCGCTGCAGAAATACTTTGTAGAAAAATGTGTCTTTTTTAAATAATACATTGGAGTAGTATAACCGACTCACTCCAAAACACGACAGGTGTTGACTTAACAGTGTGGGTGGAACATTTTGTATTGCCCTTCCGCTCACGACAAGTCACTTGAAATTTAATCATGTGCTTAATTAACAATTGTAAACACTTAATTGCCAATATTAGTTCAGAGCCTGCGCCTGAATGACTTTCACACTTGATAAATAGTTGTGTGAAATATGATAAGTTGGGTGAAGTGGAATATAAAATAACTAATTTGATGCTTGTGAATACAATCCAATTAACCTCCTTGAGGCTTTTTATATTTACAGCAGGGGAGAAATAAAATGATTCAGGACCTGGGGGGGAGAAAAAACGGCAGTGACTAAAAGCAGACAGGGCGAAATCAGAAAGCAGAAAGCTGCTATGTAATTTACTTCTCTAAAGACCTTTTGTAGCAGTTAATGTACTGATTATATATACAGGCATTTGTAAAGATTAAAAAAAAGATTGACGACTGTACTGATTGATATGCTGGAGGAAGTATCATCATCAAAGTGTTCTTATTGTTGTAACGTCTTGCCTCATTCATAACTTAAACTGAACTCTTATTTCAGTAGTAGCTACTTCCCTGAATGTTCATGCTCAGTGATACTAATTTACCTCTTGTAATACTCTATAAACTGTTCTCTCTTTCTCTCTCCAACTCTTTTTCTCTCCCCTTTCCTTTCCTTCCTTCCTTCCTCCCTTCTGCCTTTATCACTGGCCTTGTCTGGAGGGGTAAATAATTGATGCCCATCTTCTCGCATTGTGAGAAATTTATGAATAGAATGAGCCGGGGGATGGTTGTATTTTTCTCCCTAACTTCTCAGTAGCCCCTCTCGGACTTATCTATGTAACCGCACCAAGGTCAAAATAAGTGTATATTTTATAAAGATGGATCACTGGAGCAAAACTCTCGTATTCAGACCTGGCCGGCACTCTCCATGCCAAGATGCTTTCTGGCCTCACCCAGCCCCAGGACACCCATTTCTCACTGTGCATACTTGTGTGTTTGTGTTTGTGTGTGTGCAGACATGCCTTTGACTGCAAAATATGGAACATCAACACCTGATTTATGCTCTAAGCCTAAAAAATCAACATATTTTACCCAAGTACTAAAAAGGCATATGGGTATAAATGCAAATATAAATAAAACATCCATTTGACCCATAGCTTTGGGCTTTCTAACCCACTATAATGTCACCATGAGAATTATTACTGTCTTTGAAGGAACAGTGCGTAACATTTCAGGAGAGCTATTTGCAGAAATGTAATATAATATTCATACCTATATTTTCAGTATCATCACCTGAAACTAAGAATCGTGTTTTTGTTAGCTTAGAATGAGTCCTTCATATCTAAATAGGGAGCAGGTCCTCTTCACGGAGTCCATCATGTTGCGCCATGTTTCTAAAGTAGCCCAGAATGGACAAAGCAAACACTGGCTCTAGAGAGAAGCTTTCGCGTTTTTATGTTACCTGAAGGCCACCGTAGTTCTCTGACATGCTTGTGAAACTGCAGTAACGGAGGTGCAGAGTGCAAAACCGTGGTACTGCCAGCTGCCGTCTGACTGCCACTGCTCCTACATTCGTGCTATTATGGTAAGGATGGCCTCTGAGCCGTGGCGTTAACACGATTTTGCTCTTGCCGGCTCACGTTACCGCAACTCAGTTGATTGCAATCTGCAACCACACCACTAGATGCCGCCACACTGTACCTTTTAAAAGAGCGTATACTTGCGTTTCTGCAGTGTACAGTTGTGAGCAGCTCAAAGTTCCATCCAACAATTGTGAAGTAGTTCTCACAGCATCTTCCAAAAATATATTTTTAAGGAAGGCCTCCATGAACTGTACCATGGCACGGTCTTCAATCACACTTAGGAGATAGCAGTGGGGGATATCTATAATTCCCTGTCTGTCGCAAACATCTGTCAGCTCATGAGTGTATTTCAGGCTAGCTGCACAAAGTCAAGTCAACTTCAGCGCGGAGAAAGAAAATCGACAGTGCAAATATCCCCAGTGAGACTCAAAATAGAGAGACCTCGAGCCACTCTTAATCCCAATGCTTCACGGATCATTTCTGTTGTTCAGAAATTAATGTTAGATTGTGAAATGTACTGTCTAGTTGCTGAATTTTAAGAGCTGTGTATACTGTAGGTGGACTTTTGAACAGAGTGGGTAATGAATTTAACTCAAAGTAAAGCAGATGCTCCTAAATAAATTCCAGCAGCATAGAGTCTTTCACTGTGTTGCATAATTTCAAGAGTGCACTCCAGCTAGAGAAAACAAGTTGATTTAAAAAAAAAAACAACAACAAAACAAATGTTGACCAAAGCACTTCAGAGAGAAATAAAAAATACAATTAGATACATATGTAATGCGATAAGTGCAACACACAAAGTAGAATAAGATCAACTATTCAGCAAGATAATAATTGTGGACACTCAAAGACCCCGCGGGGAGAAAGAAAGCCTGTTTTCAGTGTCATTTTGCTTTAACTGCCATTATCACAGAGAACAGAGGCTATTTCAACAGACAGCCCACTGATATGGTTGCAGTGTGAGGCATCTTGGAGAGACATGATGACATGATGATGAGGTCTACCACAGCGTTGTCTGGTCTGGGAGTTGTCCGTGTTTTCGTATTAGAACTTTAACTCTTTCACAGTGTGTTTTCTGTTCATGAAAGCTAATTATTACCTTTTCGGTCGCCTGAAAATGTCTTATTCAGCGTTTGGTTGTGCTTAGCTCCACCCTCTCGTGTCACTTCTGGTTGCAACATATCAACATGGTGATACATGGCGGTCCACAAATCAATGGGCGACGCAAACGTCACATTGACTACGTCCACTTCTTATATACAGTCTAGCCATCCGATATGCCCAAGACGCTGTGTAAGTGTAACTGAGATCAAAAACAGAGATAAAAACATGGGTCTTAAGATTGGATTTAGGTGGCACTGAATAGGAAAGATCAGTCAGTGAGGGGTAAATAACATTTCAATAAGTAATCAAATTCTCAGGAGCATTCAACACTTGTAGAAAGGCTGCAGTTGCTGTGTCTTGTTTTCCACCTCAATGTACAGATTAAGTTCATTCTAGCTCTTAATCACCGTTAAAGGCTCAAATGGCTCCATGCCAAGAAACCAGTCAATGAAAATAAATGAAGATGTCACAGTTATTTCATTCAGAATAAATGTTGGCCATATCAATATTTGGTAGGGCTGCAGCTAACAAAAAATTACAACTCTATCAGTATTTCTTTTATTAATCGACCAATCACTTAGCCTATAAAACGTCTGCCAGTTTTGAAAAACCAAATGTTCCCAGAGCCCAAGGCGATACCTACAGATTACATGTTTTGTAAATATTAAATTTACAATTACAGAGAAAACAACAACATATCCTCATATTTAAGAGGTTGTAACAAGTGAATGTTTGGCATTTGTGCTTGATAAATGATGTCAATGATTAATAGATTATCAGAATAGTTGGCTCGTAACTTTTGGCGAGTCAACTAATCAATTCATCAACTGATGTTGTCAGCACTAATATACAGTATAGAGTAAAATGCAGTGTCAGCTAAGGCAAACTGTAATGGATGTCAGAATTAATTTAATACATAACAGCAGAAAGAGATGAAAAGGAATGAAAAATTCTTTCTCATTTCCCTCACATCCCCATTTCTCACTCTTTTTTCTCCTGCTAAAGATTAAAATGAACTAACCCATCAGCAGCCTCATTTATTTGCCTTGCTATTTTATAAAACACATTTTTTTGTTTTACACCACATCATGAAACACTATTAGATAAATTAATTAAAGAGGCTCATCCTCTCCACAAACCCTCCACCCACTTCTTCCCTCTCTTGTCATCCACAACTAATTCACCTGGCAGCCAAGTGTATTGGCCCTAAGTTGTGTATTGGTTAATGAAGCATGTAACCTGCATTTCTCCTGCCTCCACTTCCTGCCCTGGGTGACATGTGCTGCTCTTCCGTGCTCTTCACTCCACACAGCATCAAGGGCAGGAGCACTGGGAGGCAGCTTAGTGCTCTCCGCCTTTCTCAGCCATTCTTTTCAAACCCTGCCAAAATACTCCCTGGGTGTTGTATGCAACGCTGCTCACTGGCCAAGCACAGTTTATGGAGGGCACATTGACACTAACGTTCTGTCTGTCAGCACAGCTCCACTTTGTCATGCAGGTACAGTGTTTCTGTAAGAGTGATGGGTCAATTCACAGCTCAATCATTCTTTTCTGATGACTATAATATATGAATATATATGAGTGAACACACAGAAGCATTTGAGAACAGACGTTAATCTAAATTGCCTCAGTGAACAGACATCCCAGTGAGCAAATGTGCTTCCATTAGGAAAAAAAAAAAAAAAGCACCAGGGACAAAAATCATTGTCTTCATTTCTTGGCATTGGCTTCGCTGCTAGTTGACATCTAATAATGTGTAAACAAAGGGGACTTAATCAACCACAGTCCCAAGTCTAAAAATCTTACAAACCTGTCAGTTTTGGACAAAAAAACCCAACTTACTTTTCTTCAAACTTATTAAGTAAGTTTGAAGAAAATAACTCGATAAATGCCTTTAATTGTGTCCTATTAATTCTGCATTATTGCTGCCATTCTTGTAATAGTGTCAGGCCTTTCTTATGATGACATGTTTATATTGAGGTGTTAAACCTGTCAACCTGGAGCACATAATTAATCCCTGTGGATTCCTCTGCAAACAAATGGATTTCATGTTGTTTGAGCTGTAAACAGACACACACACATATATACAGACACCTTTGATGAATCCTGTAACACACACACACTCTCACTAATAGCACTGAAATCACGTAAAACACACACAAACAAAAATGACTGACAGCACTGATGTCCCTGGAATGATGAAAGCATACAATATACCCACATACATATGCATTAACACATACTATATACAGTATATTAATAATATATAGATAGGTGTGAACAGCGCTTGAAGTGGAAAAAGTAAGTGCTGGTGTTATTATTATTCCCATGTTGCTGTAACTATCAGCAGTCATTATTACTTTCTGAATTTCTACAGTGAATAAAAAATAGGCTACTAGAAAATTTGAAGTTTTTTCAATTAAAATATGTGCAATTTTAACATAATTTGGAACATTAAAATAGTTTAGTATAATCTATAATATTACAATAAATAACAACCAAAAAGCTTAAAGAGAAAACTTTTGCAATTTGCAATTTTTAGGTTGTAGCTGCTCGGTTTTAAAGCCAGAGAGACACTGACATCATATGAAACTACAAAATCAATAGGAATCCATTGGTACCAACCATGTCATACTTTGCAAAGGAGGATGAATAACACTCCAAACTTTTAAATTAAAGTAAATTTGTTGAGGAAAAACTGTCATGGCTGTTTTCAAAGGGGTCCCTGGACCTCTGACCTCAAGATATGTGAATGAAAATGGGTTATATGGGTACCCACGAGTCTCCCCTTTACAGACATGCCCACTTTATGATAATCACATGCAGTTTTGGGTCAAGTCATAGTCAAGTCAGCACACTGACACACTGACAGCTGTTGTTGCCTGTAGGGCTTCAGTTTGCCATTTTATGATTTGAGCATATTTGTTATGCTAAATGCACTACCTGTGAGGGTTTCTGGACAATATCTGTCATTGTTTTGTGTTGTTAATTAATTTCCAATAATAAATGTATATATACATTTTGCATAAAGCAAGCATATTTGCCCACTCCCATGTTGATAAGAGTATTAAATACTTGACAAAATCTCCCTTTAAGGTACATTTTGAACAGATACAAAATGTGCGATTAATTTGCGATTAATATGGACAGTCATGCGATTAATCAGGATTAAATATTTTAATAGATTGACAGCCCTAATTTATTCCCACATAAAAAATTATGACAAACAATTATTGTACAGAAAGGATGTGAAAATTGAATCAATAACAGCAGGCTTGTTCACACTCTCCCTCCCCCGTGCTGTACGTCTGCTCATCTGGATGCTCTCCGTATTGTTTTTATGTTCATATGGCTTATGAGTCGTGGCACAAAAACGCTGTAGCTGCGCTGTATGATTATGAATCTCCTAGAGAACATGATATGGAGAGGGTAGAAAAGAGTACCGGCAGCTTGTGAGAAGTGCCTAATGTCTAATTTGATTGTGCCTTACATGCGTTCTGTGAGCCTCCAGCAACAGCTCAGGTCAAATCAGTGAAGCATTTCCTACAATTGACATATTCACCATAAAGAAGGGTGATTGTTTTGTCCTTTTCTGTGCTTTGAGTGTGTCTGTGTGTTTAGTGTTAGCTGTATACACATATATTGTAAAGACAGGCTCTGTTGGCTTGGATAGCTATTTCCCCCCAAGCCTGACCCACTGATCACTTGATCTGTTTTTAGAGCCGAACGTGAAATTCAATTACTGTTTTTATGTTTTATTTTCAACATTAGAAGTCAAAGTCAGGCCTAGTCGTTTCAATTAAACTCTGGCTTATTGAACTATAACTGCATTCTATTAACTTTATCTTAATTACTTCTCGGTGTCCGCTGTAACCTTGGGGTTGGCAATGCAGTCCCATGGCTATGAAGTGTTAAAGGTATGGGTTTACAAGAAATCACTGCTTAAATGCGTTTATATCCAGAAAAATCTATTTTGTCTGCAAGAGCAATTAAATAATCAAGTTAATACGTTTTGATGCAGGTCCCCGTGGGGAATATTGGTCAGTATATATGGACTTTTTTGTCCTTGGCTGGGTTATGTGCAGTTTTAAAGTCAAGGCCGAGCCGTTATAGTCGAGCTAAGGCGACATACACAAACTGTATGACGCTTATTGATCTCAAGGCAGCAGACATCAGCAATGTAGCTTTCTTTGCTCTGCTGATGAACATGCCATGAACTTGTGACCTTTTGCAGTGTCAGGCTTTCTGGGTTTAATTCTTGTGAATCTTTCAAGGTCATAAATGATGCTGGGTTAGCAATTTCAGCGTTACAGTACACTACTTTATATATTATGATTGTTTTTGGTCTTAATGCAGAGGATTTATAACATGTTTTCTTTTTAGACTGTGAGCCACGGATCTTTGTATCAAGGTTATGTAGCGGTTTTGCACTATGAAAAAGAAAGATACCCTAAATTAATTTTGTATCGAAGTTAGAAATTTCAGTATCGTGACAACACTATATACAGACAGTCCTTCCATTTTAGTTGGATATAGAGTCATGCTAAATTAAACAGAGATGTCAGGGTTCACATCAACTATATTGAAAGTCGATCATAATTCACATTATAATGGCTGAAATGTTGTCTTCACCTGTATAGATTGGAGCTCTATACTCCAATTTCCTGAATGTTGATTACTCTTTTGGAGAAGTTTGTATCATCAATTATTCATCCCCTCACTCTTTTTCTATCTCTCTTTCTCTCCTGCTGTCTGTCTCTCTCTCTCCCTACCTCTCATGCGTGAATATCCTTCTACCTGAGTAAGCACGCTGTCATTCATAACACACCCAGTCCGGGCACAGATAAATAAATAAACCAGGCACATATATGCCTCATTTCATATGCCATTTCCATTTTCTTATCCATCACTTTCCTGCCTCTTTGGTGGACTATCATTCAATTAAACACCATTATCTGCTGGTATGCATGGGGAATTTTGCACACCTAAGCTACCCCGTACGCCTCAACCTTTAATCTAAAGAAAAAGACAATTAATCAACAGGAATCGGTATTATTGAAACCAAACCAGTGGGGATGGACTTTATCAAATGTTCCTTAATTAAGCAAATTACTTGAAGGGAATGTGATGTAATTTGCAATTTACAAAAACAGCATTGAGGTAGTGGAGAGGCTTTGAAACATCACTGAGAGGTGTTAAGCAACATGGTTTAGCCGGGAGTGTTTTGATGAGGCTTCCATTTAAAAGGGATCAGATGACATGTTTGCTCAGCTGCTTTTTTAATTTGTTTTTCATCCCCACAGAGTTTTTAAAGAAATGATTGCAACTCTGCATTATAAATAATCCCTGGGTTTGCCTCATATGTATCTTTAATTTTATCAAAAGCAATAATAAATAAAAGTTTGCCTGTCTTTTATAATGTATTCATTAATGGAAGTCATGGCATGAAGAAGGCATGTTAATTCTGTCACACTCAAAGTGTTTGATCTAAGTTCATGATGCCCTGTTTAATCTATAGCTTCTTGCAAAATCTCTTTTATCACACGTTGTGCAAGATTTTTTGCATTGAACTGCCCGTATATGATCACATAATATGTCGTCTACCTGTTTTTTTGCAGACACATTTCACATCTTCCAGATCATGGGGCCTTTAATGTTTCCTTCTTGTGGCGTCATCACCACATTCAAATCTTACAGCTTCCTTGAAAGCAGTTTATCTCAGAAAGTGATGTGTGATTATTTTATCCAGTCAGACTCCTGGTTAAAACGAGGGGAGGGACGGGTAGGGTTCAGACTGAGAATACCCAGCTGTGGCTGTTTCTGCTGGTAGGAATCAGTTGTTACTCCTGCACTGCTTTGCAAAACAATAATTAACTTGGGGTTGTTTGACAGTTTTCAAATTGTTCACTGCAAGGCAGCTGCAATTTTGTCAAAAACAGCATTGGAATTGGGTTTTCTGAAACTTTCCACAGCATAATTGTTGACCAGCATAATTGTCAAAGCAAAATCAGTACTTGGAGATCAACTCAAGAATTCCCTTAAATACCCACACATCTATAATCCAGAAATATTTCAGAAACAACACCTGCACTGCAATGTACAGTGTACTAAAACAAGTTATCACAGACAGTCAGATGTGACAGTTAACTTCTTTATAGTTTTGTACACAATTTATTATTGATTATTTGTAATTCACAGTCATGGTGATCAGAGTTAATGATTAAAATGCATTTTTAATGTATTGGAATTGTAGTACATACTGCACTACTCAAGGTTTAACTTAGACGTCTAAAGCAAAGCTATTGTATTTGTGTGTTAATTTAAAAAAGCAGGATTGGTCATACAGTCACAAATTCAGCTTTAAGAAATCATGTTAAGTGAATGGTGTGAAATAGGGCTGCACAATTAATCACAATTTAATAGAAATCACAATACGGCCTACTGCAATTTTCAAATCCCAGGAGACGCAATATTTGTTAAAGGTGAAATGTGTGTCAAAATAATTAAATATTGTCGTGCTGCAGAGATGTCCTGCATGGCCAAATCATCACACCATAATCATTTTAATGCTTCTCAATGAAAATGAGAATAATGATGTAATAATGATCATTCCCTCTAATATCGCAAATCATATCTTTATTGCAAAATCAGTCAAAAATAATCATAATTAGATTTTTTTTCAAAATCTTGCAGCCCTAGCATGAAATTTGTATTATAAGCCTTCTGCTTATTCCATAGTGACGTACATTAGCTCATGCTAGCACAGTTGGCTTAAACCTATAAGGCTGTGGTCCATCAAATGTGTATGAGTACATATTTTCATATCTCAAGGGTGCTGACACTGGCTGACTGTCTGGCATCCAAAACATCCAAGAAATTAATCCAAATCTCACTTTACACGCACAAATTGCTCTTTAAACTTGTGAGATGAGTAATATACCGTATCTGGGTATCAGCAGTGCTATCATATTCATCTGGCCAAATGCAGTATTGTCCATTTTCCAGGCTCAAATGAAGAGTGTTGTGAACGATCAATGCTTATATCAGATGTCGTAGTGATGCCAAGACCCTTAGGGTACGAATGAAAAATCTCACTACATAAAACATGCATAAAAAGAGCAACATGCACACTTGAAGCAGGAGTTTTGGTCGACGTCTGCTCACCTTATTTAGACTGAAACAATAAAACTTCACCTTGCTGTGAATAATCTGAATGACCAGAAGGATTCAGACTTACAGTTAGTCCGCAGAACCACAAACTCCCGTTGTAATGCTGAATCATAAAGAACCGGTCAGAAGGCAAAACGCCCAGTCAGTTTGACATTTGGTATCTGATCTGAAGAAGTTTTCTTCTTCAGCAATGATTATTGTTTTATTTAATGATTCTTCACATTGATTTAACAAAGGATATTTGACTGTAGTATTATTTTTGTTGGACGGATATCAGAATGAGTTTGACTTCCTCTTGGGGAGGAGAAGTAGGAGTAGGGGTCATTCACTGCTGCAGTGATCAGAAATTTCAAAGAAGTTAACTTATGCACACATATAAGAGAGAAAGGTGTCTATATAACCTTTGGCTATATAATATTTAACCTTACTTTTAAAGGTACAACACCCTATATTAATTAATGAATTCATCATGAAGGGTCATCTGACATTATACCTCATTTAAACTAAAAGGAAAGGGTATTAAATATTTAACTTGCTCTTGTGACACACAAAAGGTCACCTGTACTGTACCATTCATGTGCTATCAATCAAGCTGCCTCCATTAATCACTTACAGTTGCTTTTGGAATAAAACTTTGAGATATTACTTTCAAAAACTGTCAGAAAGTCCTGCGTGACTGGCTGGCTTTTCATCTCTTTGTCCTCAGTCATGCATATTTGACAGCACCTACACCAAAATACAGACATTTATCAAGATGTTTTTGCAACTTGACAATAAAACACATGTTTTTCTACATTAACTATTATTTTTGTAACATTGTTGTAAATTTTCTTTTGAATATAGCATGTTTTTGATGGAGGGAATAGTTGCGGAGGGTGATGGAAAAGAAAGGAAGATTGTGAAGAGATATTTTGATTTGTAAATCGATATAACTTTTCCAATTTTACTGTGTGAAGGTGTTGCTTTGCTTTGAAATGTAAACATTTTCAAATGATTTACCTGATGTGACTTGCTGTAAGTGAAAGAGCAGAAAGAGCTCAAATTTCCTGATCACTTAAACTGCAGCACAAACAACTGACATACAAATGTCAGAGCCACTGTGCCCTGACAGTTTTCGCAGAAACTTTAATGAGACCAAGGGGAAATTGGGTCTTCATCCTAGCAGAGAATGGGATAAAGATATGAATCAGACAACTAGTGCTAACATTGGAATAAAGTGGAAATAGAGATGCATATTTTCAAAAAGATAAAGCAGATTTATCTCCGGTTGAGGCCATGGAATGACAATGTAAGAGAGAAACGCTTAGAAAAATGTCTCAATAGAAGGGATTTCATTTGTGCACAATTCAGAGTTAGTAGACTAGGTATCATGGGAAGGTGAGAAAATGTTTTAAATTCACACAATAGGTTGAACCATGTTACCCAGAAAATGTAACGGGTCAGCATATTGCAATTCAAGTGTTCTGAGAGATAACTAGATTTCTGCACCTCATCATGGCTCTGTTTTCAGGCTTTCAAAAGACAGCTGAGTTTATTCCATATAAATTGCAATAATCATGAGAGCACAGATCCCTCAGTTTAACTGAATGCCATCTGCTTATAAACAACATCAAAGAAAAAAATGGGAAGGTTTTCTCTCCCAATTATTGGCAGCGATAGATGGGCAGTGCATGATAAACTTTAGCTGAGGTTTTTTGGGCGTTATAGATAAAGAAAAAGAAATAGTCTCTCCTCAAGTCAAGAAGTCAAGTTCGGAGTCACATGGATGGATCATGGCAAGAGGCTGGTCTGCTGTTGGAAACAGGTTTTAGGACTGAATTTGTGAAGAGGAGAGAGACTTTAAGCCATGTGTCACAGGGCCTACAAGAGGAAGCAATCAGTGACTTAGTTTGAGGGTTAGGGGCTAGCTGGGAGAATGAGCCTCAGGTGTAATCAATCTCTTTCTAGGGAAGGAGGTCTGGTGGCATAGACACGTTTCTGGGGGGTTTAAAGGAGTGTTAAAAGGTTGATTTAGTTAAGGAAGTCAAACCAGTCTTTTGCCATTGTGTCTCGGATACTTGAGGTCTAGTAAAGTGTTGGTACTTCCACAGATTGACTCTCACCTGAACACAACTTACATTTTAAGATCATATTTTTATACATGACATAAATTCAGAAATATGAGATTATTTGTACTTTTCAAGATATCCTGCGATATTTTACCTTGACTTAGATTCTGCTGCTCAACGGTTGCTAACAGCTAACGTTAACCAGCTCGTCCTGCCGATTTCAACACGGGAGGTACCATTGATTTACATTATGATGCGTTCAGACTCTATTTGGTAAAAATTGTATTGGGTGAAGGTAAATTCTAACGTTATCATGATGTGTTTAAAGAAAATCTTGTAAAATGTAGTTATGGTGGGTATGTTGAAATATATGGGATTCATTGTTTTACTTTTGTTTTATACTGTTATCACATTGGTATCGAGACTCATGGAATTTCACAGGTATTGGTATCAACTACTACATTTCTGGTATCGTGACATCCCTATTCCTTAAGGATGACTGTCAAGTAGTATTGAGTTTTTTTGCTATGCGGGACTAATTGAGGTAGGATAACAACATGATTTTGAATTGAGTTTTGCACAGTTAATGCTGATTAAACAAGGGGCGTAGATATACCTCTGCACATATTAAAACAATAGCCTTAGTATACTCTTTTCTAAACTTTTTAATGTAAAAGGAACTATCAGATTCACTCAAAAGCAGTGAATGCAGCAAACAATGCAGTCACTCTGCAGTTGGAAAACACAAGAGCAACCCCAAGCCTGCTAGTAAACCTTTAGAGACTATTAACAATAGAATCTATTGGGATATTGATGCACAATAAAAAACAAAAAACAGAACAGATGATTGTAAATCTACAATAACAACACTTTTTATCCAGCTCCCCATCTTTTCTCCTTTTAGAGCGTCCCCCTTCTTGTTGGATGGCGTTGCCTTTTGTGGCATCACCCATTGCTGCAAGCCACGTTTGAATAAATTATTGGATACACCTCAGGAAGACTGTTGATTGACTGAAAAGTGCACAGACAGTGTAAAACCCAGTTTAAGAATAACGCCATGTATCCTGAAGAGGGAGAATAATTACAGATTTCAGAAAAGAAACAAAAGCTGAAATATGTTTGACAAGGTCGACTCTTTTTATATTGTGAAGACAATAAGACGTTAACGTTTTTTTTTTTTTTCATGCTCAAGTTGCTCTCACAAGAACAGAGCTTTTGTGAGAATTTTTTTGTCAATATGGAGAAAAAAAGTGGGAATATAAAGGAGAACGCTAGGGGATAGAAACCCAACTCAGCACAGAACAACGTACAAAACATAATGAGGCAATTAGTGAACAATCCCAGATAATTATCAGCCATTATTAGACACATTAGTATTACATTGTCATATAGGAAAACACAACTACTGTAGAGTCTCCCACTCTGCCATCCCCCTCATCCTCCCTCCTCTCCCCCAAATCTGTTAAATGTTTGTAGGGGAAAAAAAATATTCAGTAGATAATAGGTGATATGCTGTACTAAAAGTTTGCATCTGTGCTAAAGCTTTTCCAGTAAATTGCTATCAGACACCTCTGGTTCTACTATGTAATTTGTGTGTTTCGATGAGATGCAACTGAAAGGCCGGCAGCATTAGACAGTGAAGACTTTATAGGTAACACTCTACATTGTCAGACTTGGCTTTAATCCTTATAAATCTAAGCTGTAGTTTGTCATTCTCAGGTGTTATTATGCTCAGCTGTACTTGTAGCTACTGAAACCAGAATTTTGAAAGGGGTTAGGATATTGAGAGTTGATTTTTTTTTTTTTTTTGTCATGAAACCATAACATAAACATTTGATACAATATATACCAATACATTATTTTATGAAATAAACAGTTTTTTTTTATTTCACTGATACCTACATTATGTATTTAAAATCTTAACCCTTAAGTTAAATTCATTATTTGCTTGGACTTTAAATCATTGTTTTATTTTATGGCCTTGCTGCCCTGACATTTGGCCTTTGTGACATCAAAAAAACAAGAGTGGCCTTGCCCCTAAAATGATGAAATTCCTGGTCTACTCTGGACTAAAGTATTGGATTAATAGACTGGCGAACCAACCATTGCCATCTGCACCTCTAATGTGGCTAAAAATAGTACAAATTAAGAATGTTAAGTTGGCTAATTTTCAGGTTTGGGTAATCAAAGCAAACCAACACAAACCTTGCCAGTTACTGTATTACAAAGTCTGTTCAGTTTGACACTGCCAACACAGTTTTCTCGTCCCTCTCTATAGCGAGAACCAACCAGCAGCAGTTTCACTTTTCACAGTGTTTGGAAATGAAACTTAGTTTGACTGTTTTATCACGAAATAGTGAGTCACAGGCTCGGGTTTATGAGATTTAAAAGTGTGAGGCATTCATTTCAAGCATCTGAGATAATTACTGTTTTATCTCTTTTTATACCTTTGCTTTAGAATTATTGTATCTCAACACCCTGCACTGTGAAACGAAGGTGTTATCACACACAGAGAGGATTTCAAACCTCTAGAGTTATCAGTTGGACTGCACAAAGTGTTTTGGTGCTGCCCCTTCTAAGCTCCTCTGATCCTATTTAAATTGCTAAGTGGGTTTTCAGACTGTTGCAGACAGATTCAAACTACTGTGTAGCTATCCTCATGCGTTTACTGAGATAAAAATGCTTGAAATGACTGGAAAACAAATACATATTTATCACATTGCCAAGGTTAAGCTATTAAAGCTATAAAGCACATAGCTCTGAAGTATGTAATATACAGGTGATTAGTTAATACATTTATATTGTGGAAAGTTCTTTACAAACACAGTGCTAATGAGAAAGAAAAACACAATGGAAGGAAATGACTCAGCAAGTGTAAGAGAGAGATGTATGCTCAGTCTAAAGTTTGTTTCACACATGCAGTCTGTCCATGAAATGTTCAGGAACATTACCTGCATGAGTGTGTGAATGGGAGCAGGGATCGATTTTCAGGGAACTCTGTACCGCCAATTTCCCACCTCAAGACTAGGGCTGGGCATTGTTTTTTTTAAATTTTTTCCAATACTGGTGCTAAAATGCAACTTTTAAAATTATGCTTTTAAAGCGGTACCGGTGCCCAAAGGTGCTTGAACCGATACTTAAAAAAAAAAAAAAAAAAAGCAAGCACAAAACGATGGTTGATGACATTAAAGAATGGCTTTTTTTATATATATGAACCTGTGTCACAGGTTTACTACTGCAATAAGCACATTTGAACTTGAAATTGATCAATATATTAACACTGCACTGAATATAAACAACTACAAAATGGTATATATATATACACATATGTATATATACCAACTTTTTTTATATATCGACTTTTACCACAAGTTGATTGTGGGGGTGATGGTGACATCCCCGCTGACCTGTTGTCTGGCTCCCCCTATATATATATATATAAAAAAAATAAAACGTGACATGCAATGACGCTTTTGTTGCCTGTAATGTATTGAATGTTTCTGATTCAAGTAGCCTGTAGCCTGAAAAAACATACATTACAAAGACATTGGCAAAGGAGAAAAACAGCTTCTTGCCCGCTATGTTCCTGAAAATAATAAGAGACGTCTTCCGCCGCGTACACATCATCACACATCCGGCCTTGTCCATCTTCTTCTTCTGCTGTGTTTAATGGTGGTATTCCGGCATTGCTGTGGCATGTGTGAAAAGGCATAAGATGGAAATGTTCCTGATTGTGATGCACGTGTGAATAGTGATAGACACGAAATGAGAGATCAGGAAAGGAAAGGAACAACCAAGAGCTGAGAAGTGGTAAGAAGAGTATACGAGGAGAGTGATGAGGAGCTGTGTGGATTTCAAGTTTTTGCACTTGGCTCAGCCTTGGTTAATTCAGCACCTGCAGCCCAGTATAACACTCCCTTTTCACATATTCATCTCTGACATACAGAAAACCCTGAAGGAGCGAGAGAGAGAGAGAGAGAGGCGTAATGCTCACCAGCCCAGTTTTATTTTAGCCCCCGTGAGGCACTGCAGATTTTGTCATATGGAGAAGCTGAATTTTTGACAGCTTCCAGAAAGCTGTGGAGTTGGATTTTACACTCCTGTATTTAAGCCTTTTAGCCCCGTGGTTGTCTGTTTGTGAGTTTCCCTGTGAGACAACATCAGACATCAAAGTGAATGAGAGCAGTGGTATAAAAAGGTGAGCCAATGTTAAGAAGTAACTGTCAGAACTGGATATTTTTCTGTAAACGTGGAGCAAAACTTGCAATTTTTTTAGGACATATTTGTTCTTCTTCATGTTGGCATAAACCTTTGCCCACATTCAGTGTGTATCCTGTTGTAAAGGATTGTCCAATTTAGGAAAAAAAGACTGTAGTTCCAACTCTCTCTCTCTCTCTGTCTCTCTCTCTCTGTCCAAGTATCCTCTGATCCCTCTCTTAAAGCAACAGTGGTCTCCTGCCAGCTTATTCGTTATGGACATTTATGGTATGTAGCACTTTTAAAAAGTGCCACTGAGGTCTAAATTTGTCTCAATTGTACTTCAAGTGCATATGACACATTCTTACAACTCTGCTGCTTCAACTAAGGGTGCAGAGTTGTCATCTTTTTTAACTGAGAAATTTATGTAAATTAAGTCGGGTAGGTGACTTGAGAGTTTGGTATGATTCACTTCTCCCTGCTCCATCCTCAGACGTGGGGAAGGAGAATCTTCTGGTAATACATCCACCTCCAAACTCTTTACTCACAATGTAGTCTCTGACTTTGTCATTCTTTAATTTAAACACACCAACACACACAGGGACACACATAATATATTAACTCAACACATGCCAAACACACCTTGTCTCTCACATACATGCATCACATTCTAAATACTGCATAGGGCTCTCAGAGGAGGCTCTATGGATGTGTGTTATATAAATGCAAATGACGCAGGACACACAGCTTCTCTCCTTCATCCTCGCAGAAGAATGGAAAAGTGAGGAAGCACTCATGTTGGTGCAAATTTATCAGTTTTAATCCTCCTCTTCAACATTTGTGTTTGTATCTTGTGTCTTTGCATGTCCACAGTGTCTGGTATGTTAAAGACTGAAGAGAAAGAGGGAGCGCCGATACACTGGTCAGGTCATTATAGCAGTCAGGCACTAACATGTGACACTCTGTCATTTCTGAAAGGTCACTCCAAGATGGAGCTGCTGCTGGATTAAGGATTCAAGTAGTGTGCCCATGATAATGTTTCATGGAGGTATACTTCTATTGTTATATGACAAGCTCAGATTACAAGCGCATAGAGGTGACACAAAAACGTAATAAAGATGTATTTAACTTAAAGCATTTCATCAAGTTTATTGGAGGTAGCCTCAAATATCTGCCTGAGAAGAAAGCTAATCAAAGTATATTTTTGAAAACTACATTTCGGTACGTTCAAATTGGAAATTGCAAACTGCTGTAACTACAGATTGAGTGACTTATTTGAGTTTTTGCATAGGCCACCGTAGTTCATCTACAGACTTGGCAATCTGCAAACTCACCGTTAGATACCGGCAGATCCTGCACACTGCTCCTTTAAAACTACTATGAAGAACTTTTATTTTGTGTTGATTTTGGCGGTCCCTAAAGGACAAGAGAGGTAGTGTTTCTGAGCACAAGTGTCCGTTTAGAAAACCTCTCATTTTACTGCAGCAGAGTCTGACAGTCTGCCTTGTGCCGCGGAGCTACAAAGAGGAGCTGCTGCTGCCGGGCGAGTAGCT
>CAKALG010015591.1:0-22562 GCA_916700815.1 Helicolenus hilgendorfi | reverse complement strand
CGGTGTTTGAGCATCACGGGGATGAGGTTGTGGATTCTCTGGGTGGTGGACTGGGAGCCAAATTCAAACCCGTCTGTGAAGGCAAAGGCCTCGCCGAGGATCATCACCGCGTCTACATGGGCGTTTATCATTGCCTGGATACAGGGAGAGAAAAACACACTTCATATGCAGCCTCAGCTAATGACTATCCTGAGTCACGTTTAGAAACCAAAAAGGAATATCTGCTGCAGAGACAAATTTTGACATATTTGTACTTTTTACTTGCATAGTAGACGGATATTTACCTTGGACTCGTACCCAGTCAGGAACTTCATATCAATCGATTTCTTCGCAACTCCCTCTCTGTCACCCTCGGCAGCTGAACGGATTACCTACAATCACAAACAGGTTATGACTGTTACCACCTTCAATTCAATGTCTTTCTCTGCATGTCTGAGACATGGTTTAATATCTTACGTTGTGTAATTGGGGAATTTCACTTCTGACTGGACATGAATCTTATGTAAATACAATTTTCACAACTTTAATGATTCACTGCAAGTTAAACAACAGTACAAATGTGAGTTTTGTTTCCACTTGAGCTGTCAAAATGAACGCAACTTGCAATTTATTTTTAGGTTGTAGCAAGCTCAGTTTTAAAGCTAGAGTGAAGATCCTGCTATCATATGAAACTAGAAAACCTAAGGAATCCATCAACCGTGATTCCGATGACCAACCAGGTCGTACTATGCTATACTGGTCACGAAGGAGATAAATAACGCTCCAGACTTGCGCTAAGTTTTGGGGAGGAAAAACTGGCATGGCCATTTTCAAAAGGGGTCCCTTGACCTCTGACCTCAAGATATGTGAATGAAAACGGGTTCTATGGACAATATTTGTCATTGTTTTGTGTTAAATGATTTCCAATAATAAATACATACATATATTTGCATAAAGCAAGCATAATAGCTCACTCCCATGTTGATGAGAATATTAGACAAATCTCCCTTTAAGGTACATTTTAAACAGATAGAAAAATGTGTGATTAACTATGGATAATCATGCGATTACTCGCTATTGAATATTTGAATCGATAGACAGCCCTAAACAAAAACTGTAAAGGTGTGACAAGTGTGTTAACAGCGGGTGAGGTACAGTAACTGAAGCTTTATGTTGATCAAGAATATAATCTTTTCTATGAATTTTTGTTAGAAGAACGAAATTAAAATAAAAAGTAAGAATGAGGCTGACTGACTTACCTCTATGTAGAGATCTGTGAAACTCAGATCGAATCCTCTCGTGGCTCCAAAGTCCAACAGCGCCAACTAGAGAGACACAATCCAATAATTGCTTAAAATTTTCATTACTCTCAAATCTCACTGCCAAAGCCATATTATTATTTATTATAGCAGAAGTAACTCTATTAACAGCAGTGCTTAGCCTGTAGACAAACTCACCCTGTGTGTCTGTGGATCATAGAAGAAGTTGGACCAGTTTGGGTCAGTCTGCATATACCTGAACTCAAACAGCTCTCTGAGGCACAGTATCAAGATGTTTTCGCAGATCTGAGACACAAACAGACATGTATAGAAGAAGTTCACTGCACTGAGGTCAACTACGAAAGAGAGAAATGTAATGGGGCGAGGAAAGCAGGGACTTGTGGGGGGGAAATGAAGGGAGAAATCTGGGTCAAAAGGGAAACAGGTGGGGGCAGAAGCAGTTCCCCTTCCTGCCACCAGAGACCCATTCATCTATGCATCTATTGATCAGTTCTGCTTCCCACAAACACATCCACCGCTCTGAACACATCAACTAACACGTTCCTCCCCAGATCAATGCGCACATTAGTCAGCTAAACTATGTATCGACCCCTTCATCTGTGTGGTTTGGTCAGCCGTACCTCGTTCTTCAGCTCCTGTGTGAGGCTCTCAGCCTTTTCGAGGGGAAACCCGGGGACGAGCTCCGTGGTCAGGACGTAGTTACTGCTCAGTTCATCTATCACCTCTGGTACATAGAAGAAGGGATGGTCCTTCAGTAGCTCCCTGGGTCAGACAGATGAATAGATACAAAGCCATAAATCCAGATTATGTAAGCAGGTAGTCCATATAGGGTATTAAATCTATATATAGTTGGCTGCCAGTTTTAGTTGTTCTGACCTTGAACAAAAGAGATGAAAACTTAATGAGGGAATGCAATAAGCTAGTAAGCTACAGACATGTAGATATAAACCGGTCTTTGTGTATGTAATCGGAGTGTAACATGAGTCTCTATACTGCCATGTGCTCCATGAGAGAGAGAGAGAGACAGCACATTGCAGTCACCGCAGCAGTGCTGCTAGAGTCATATCAAGCCACTTACACATATGCTACGCAAGACTCACCTGAATTTCTTTGCACACTGGGCTTCTCGAATATAATCGCACTCCAGTGCTAGCTCTCGTCTCATTGCGTCTATCAGGTGCTCTGGAAACAGACCTAAAGAGAGACAAAGACACCACATACAGTGGTGTACAGTGCACTGTGTTACAGATTACAGATGGAGAAATGAAGAGTGAGGACACAGAGTGAAGTTGAGTGCAGCTGTGCATGTGTTGACTTAGAAGGTGAGCATGCTTGTGTTTCCATGCATGACAAAGAGTTTCTTTGAATGTGTACCTTCAGGCAGGGCATTGCTCATACTCAGCACCGTCATCAAGTTGTTGACGTCACTGTTGATACTCTGAGCCACACCGGGGTACTGGGAACAAACAAAAAGAGGAAGAAAAGCACCTTTCCTTTAATTTAATCACAAAATGAGGAAAAAGCATCTCACCATCTTTGATGTCATTAAGTTTTCTATGGTCTCATAGGTACCAACCATGTGATACTAGCTTGTCACGAAGGAAGTTAAATTATAAGCTCCAAACTTGCACTAGGTTTTGGTGAGGAAAAACTAGCATGGCCATTTTCAAAAGGGGTTACTTAACCTCCGACCTCCAGATGTGTGAATGAAAATGGGTTCTATGGGTACCCACGAGTCTCCCCTTTACAGACATACCCACTTTATGATAATCACATGCAGTTTGGGGCAAGTCATAGTCAAATCAGCACACTGACAGCTGTTGTTGCCTGTTGGGCTGATTTGAGCATAGTTTTTATGCTAAATGTAGTACCTGTGAGGGTTTCTGGACAATATCTGTCATTGTTTTGTGTTGTTAATTGATTTCCAAAAATAAATATATACATACATTTGCATAAAGCAGCATATTTGTCCACTCCCATGTTGATAAGAGTATTCAATGATTGACAACTCTCCTTAAGGTACATTTTGGACAGATAAAAAAATGTGTGATTAATTTGTGATTAACCATGGACAATCATGGGATTCAATATTTGAATCGATTGACAGCCCTACTCTTTATCCATAATTTCACTTTAAAATGCTGTCATGCCCCTCTATCATTTTTACGAGTAATCTGATCACTATTTTTGTATGCATCTTTATAGTATAATGCAACTACAGCTTTCACAGGGATTGTAATTATTATCCATCATGAGATTATAATAATACGGTCAAGTTTAGTTATTACTGGCAAATGTATGGAACATTTTCAAAGCATTTATTTTAAACGATTAAGACGGCAATTAGTCATGTAATCTGTAAATACTGTAAAGGCAAAATAAAATCGCTATCTGAGATGCTTCTCAGTTAGAAACTACATGCTTCTAATTATAACACTTTTTACACTGACTCAGATCTGATCTGTAAACAAAGTCTGTTAACAGACCAGAGTGGTCAGATTCTGCGTGAGACACACTCTCCAGTTACAGTGTTTATCTTAATAACATGAGAATGTACTGTGTACACACAGTGTCCACAGTGTGTACCTGTATTTTCATGGCCACCTCTCTGCCGTCCTTCATCCTCGCCAGGTGAACTTGGCCGATGGACGCTGCTGCAAACGGACGCTCCTCAAACGATTCCAGCTTGTCTCTCCAGTTAGGACCCAGGTCACTGTTCAACGCTTTCTACAGACAGACACAAATAGTTGATATTTTTTGCAGCTCGTCATATTCAACTTAATATATTGTCATTAATAATTGTCCATACTTAGTGAATGATGTGTTTACAATTTTAGTTTTTCACGAGTGGAGTTAAAAGTTAATTTACAGCAGGAATGATAATAATAATGTAATACTATCCGAGGTAGAACTGTTATTGTTATACTTGTTACATCATCAGTTAAAACGTGAAAAGAAAGAAAAGACTCTTACTGTCATTTGCTTGATTGGCATGAAGTCAGCACTCTGTCTTACACGCTCAAAGATCTTGGCGAGTTGAGGGTTGATGAATGCATCATCTGAAATACAGAAACAAACCTTTGTTTGTCTGAACTGGACAGAAATGCAGGTCAAAAAGCTAATACTGCTTGGCAACTACAATGGTTCATTTGTCTGACACTGCTGATGATATGAGGAATCAGTATTACAAACAGTTTTAAAATAGTGTCAGACCCCTCAAGGTTAACGTTATTTTGGATTGGTGGTAAAGGGTACAATGGTTGGACCGCACAATCATCCGACCACAACTGCATTCCTGTCCCGACAGATAAATGTCAGCAGTGGGCAACGGCCACTGCAGTGACATTATCCTCCAGATTTACTGGACTCCAGTCCTGTGTTAGTGGCCTCAGTTGACTGTAATTCTATAAGATTGTATAAGAATTTTAAGGCTTTTTTTCAACCTCTTTCATTCTCCGTAGGAAGAGCAGCGACACTGTGTGTGTGTGTGTGTGTGTGTGTGTGTGTGTGTGTGTGTGTGTGTGTGTGTGTGTGTTTAGCTAGAGAAGACTTCTGTGACCTTTTTGTTCATTTTAGAATCAACCATTTTTTATTTACAGTAAGAAACAACTTGTCACCGCCTTAAAGAAAGAGTAAGGCTACGTCAGTTCTGCAAATAACCACACACAGCCACACAAGGTCAATCCACTGTGCTGAAAAGCAAACAACGGCCAGCCAATGTCCTTTTCTCTCCTACTACTGTTATACGGTGGATTATTACATGTATCATACCGTACTGTCTATGTAAAGTGTATACTAACATGTCCTGAACTCAGTATATGAATGCCAAAGGACAACGGTCACCAGGCAAGGTCAGGCAGTGAGGACAACAGCGATAAACAAAATTAATGATGTGTTGTTTAGTGCTGGTAACTTGATTCCGCTACGCTAATTCTATGCCGGGATGTTTACTGCCGCTGGCCTTCCGCTCATGAACTTTGTCTGGCTGATGTGTGCGAGGCACAAACCAGCATCAAATTACATTACAGCTTATTCTCAGCTGCTGCTACATTGTGTTTGTGAGGGTCAGCGGGTCGTCCACTAACCGGAGGATCGGCGGTTTGATCCCCGGCTCCTCCAGTCCGCATGTTGAAGTGTCCTGGGGCAAGATACCGAACCCCAAAACTGCTCCTGAAGACTGTGCCATCGGTGTGTGAGTGTGTGTGTGTGAATGAGCATTAGTTTACATCTTGATGAGCAGGTGGCACCTTGTCTAGCGACTACTTTCAATTAAAAGCCGCTAAGAGGCTAAAGTAGGCTCTTTACTGTGACACGTTCCAAGAGATCAATAAGTCCATGCTGTTGTTTATTTAAATGAAACAAATGACAAGCAATAACTGTACTGGATTAACTCCAGTAGATGAGGGACGTAGTAGATGTAGTGAATGCCACCATCCAAGTGCAAAGGTAAATAAAGTGAAAACCACACCCCTGTGCCAATTACCGGAAGGGATACTAACCAAAAGAACGTGTGCAAATAATAATAAACAATATAAGCTAAAAACACATTTTGGCCCCTAGACCTTGCATGGCTCAGCCTCTGCCATCAGTGTATGAATGTGTGCGTGAATAGGTCAATGTTGACATGTAGTGTAAAGCCTTTTGATTGGTCGGAAGACGTGCTAAGTTAATTTACCATTTAGTCACAGAGCGTATAGAAAACCATCAACAGCTCACCAAAACTTCACTTTATCTGTACTGAGTCAATCCACCGGTTGTAAATGAATTAAAAGTTTACCTAAACTGAACACTTGGCAGTCACACGATCAACAAAAATCACATTTCCTACAGGAATAATATACATCCTAAATATGGAGGCTGGTAGAAACAAATCTGTGTAGGGACTCAACACATTAGGATACAGTCAAACTATACCTCAATGAATCCTCCCTTTACTTTATTGTCTTCCTCTCTTTCACTCCCTTCTGCCATACGTCCCTACTCGATTTAATTTTTTCAAGCTGACTCATCCCTCTATCCCCCAACTCACTTTGTCTACTTTTCTTTGTGAATGGATGTGTGTTTGTCACACACCTTGAATGCTGAGCATCTGTCCCAGTTTTAATGCAGCTCCTCTGACTTTACACAGGGTTCTGACGATGCGTTCAGCGTTGGCCTCGTTCAGGAAGGGGCTGGAGTCCAGAACGCCTTTCTTATTGTCACCTGCAGAAGCACAAAACAGAGAGGGTGTTGTTGGTTCTATGACCTTTAGTGTTCAAGGTCTTAACACTAAAGTCAAACTTCGGAGTCAAATTTTAATCCACTTGTGTTATGTAACACTTTCTTGTTTTATGTACAGGTGAAGTCATTTGGATTGATCAATGTCAATAGTTTATGGTTCAGGTTTATATACAATATGTGCATGTGTTTTTCACAGATATGTGTGTCTCTGAGTATATGTGTCAGTAGGTCGTCAGGTAGTTTGTTTTAGTGCGTCTGAAGCTGCCGTCAGAGGCTTTGACACAGATTTACCACACACACACACACCCTGCTGGGATTAACGCACACAAACAGAAAAACGCCCACTAACAGACGCACAAATGCCACAGATTTACACTCGTACGTTGTTTCAGCTTAGCTCCGTTTTGGGATTAGCAGGCTCACCGTGCAGAGCAGGAATGTCTGTTTAGGTGGCATATTGGTGTGGGAGGCGGCCTGATTGCCAATTGGGCTCATACAAAACATGTGTAGCATGTACCGACATGCATGAAGGATGGGTACTGAAAAATGATGCTGGCTTTTACAGTGGTGAACAGGAAGGCTGTTGCAAAACCTCATAATAATAAACAAATACCCATCTTTACAGGCATAAAACTCTCAAGACGTGGCCCATGACTACTTTAGTTATTTATTTATTTATATCCTGCATTTTTCCTGCATTTTTCTGTCTACACAAATCCATGGTACAATGCATTCAGAAAGAAGCAGCACAACAGTGGTGAAACTGGCCATGAGCATGATTCACTATCATAGACAGTAATAACCTGCTACAGCCTTGAATATTTCATCATCACAACACAAAAATTGAATATCTGAGTCTCACAAAGATACCTGAACAATAATGCAAAAGACAACATAGCTCATTACATGCATAACTTAGCTGTTTGCTAAAAAGGCTAACTATAGATGATGTGTGAGCAAGTGTGGGTGTGTTACCTGCTGCACCATTGACTCTGATGGTCTTCTTGGCAACCTCTGCCAGCGCTCCAATCCCCAAACCTACAGCTAGACCTGGTGGAAACACACACAGACAGAACAACAACACAATGAATGTGGGTTGGCTTACTATACAAACAATGTAAAAATGCAACAGAACACAAAACGTTAAATGATAAGAGACATATAAGGATGTAAAAACATCCCTTTGATGAGTCAATCAGTGTATTGGCAGTCGAGTGCCTCGATGGGACAATGAGACAACACAAACAAACACGGGCAGATAAGCACTTTGATTGCCTCGGCAGTGTGCAAGGACAGAACTGAAACAGCTGCACTTCTGCCAACACAACAGTGCACAGGGAAATTATATCACTCATCCAATCATACTAACAATTAAGCTCTTAAAATCCTCTGAGAAGGTTAGAGGGTTGTTTTGGCAGATAATGAGAAGAAAAAAAAAGTGAGCGACTGTTTGTGAGCAAGTTCCTCCAAGCCGGGTGCCTACCTTACATAACTCAGCATTACATAATCAGTTAGTCAGCGGCCTCTGAAGCGACAAATCTGAGATCCGACGGGTAGACGGCCAAATCAGGACACGGCCTGATCAGTACCCCTTGTATACAAGTTGGCATTTCTCCACTGGTCAAATGCGTGTCATCTCCTCCATTGTTTGAGACAGTTCGGAGACAGTTTGGACCAGAGGGAACGAGGATGTGCATCATAATTTCTGAGAGAAATGTGGAGCTTTGTACCGCAAGTGTGTGTGTGTGTGTTACCTCAAGTAACCTGATACAGTGTTATCTTACTCTGTTTACAGACTGATTGCTGTACATTACAACAAGCTTTAAAAGACCACTCCTGTACCTACATTTGACCTTCATAACCAGAACAACTCATATATATAGTCCTGCATGTATGCATGGTAACAGTGAGGAGATGTCTAAGCAAGGTTGCTATAATCGCTGCTGCCAGGAAACATGCCAATAGATTTATGATTCCAGAAATCACTTTGCTGCTTGTTCTCTCATCTTAAAGCTGAAGCAGAAGTGGAGCAAATATGATTAAAAAAAGTTATTTATACTATATCCTGACAGTAGTGCATGAGACAGGTAATGTAAGAATAAATCACGTGCCTGTGTCCTCCAGTGCTCCTAATGGCATCTGCGAGATTTCACAGACCGGAGGAAAACAAGCAGTAAGAGCTGATCTGGAGCCTTGCTGTCTCTGAGCAGTCAATCACTCGCAAACTCCGATCAAACGGTCAAACTAGGCAGCGCTGATCAAATATGAATCAATATTCTGTTACTGTAATGCCTATTTCCCGCATAAAATGTTTTCAGAATTATCTTGAAGTGTACTGTTTAGCTGTGAAATAAGAAAGTTTGTGACCCGGCAGCCATGTTGAGATCAGTTGAGGAAATACCAAGCACCGCCCACCAGCTGGAGGACACTTTCTCATTCGTAGTACACTACGAGATGACTCTGAAAACATCTGAGGAGAGAAATAGGCATTACAGTAACAGTACATTATTTCATATTTGATCAGCGCTGCCTAGTTTAACCATTTGGTCTGAGCTCCTGAGTGATTGACAGCTGCCTCCGTTGAATGAACAGCCAATAGGAATGCTCTCTCTCTGAAATGACCTGTGACCTAGATTTTTTTACAGCCTGAAAACAGAGCCATGAGGAGGTGTAGAAGTCTAGTTATCTCTCAGACAACTTGAATTACAATATGCTGAAAGGTTATTATGGAATTTTTGCCCAATGATGCCAGAAATATACTCCCTACTGCAGGTACTGCCTAAAACCTGCATTTATTATCTCCACTCTCTCGCAGCTGTGAATAAAACGCGACCGGCCGACAAGAAAAGAAGTATAACTTTGTCAACAAATGTTGCAGGAGAGTGAAGGACGGGCAGAGGCCACATTCCTCCGCCCCCTCCCTCACCGTTCTCCGACACCTTCTAAATGTTACCACTGTCAACATGCTGAATCAACTCCGCTATGCCTCTTGCGTCTCATTGTAGCCCGTCTAAGTCCCATTTGTTTGGTATGAGCTGCGGCTAAATTCTGCTGCGTATTATTTATGTTGGCAGTACAGTCTGACTCATCTCACTTGTACACAGTTCATGTTTACCGTCACTCTGTGCTTCTAGCTTCTCAGTCCAGCTTTTACGCCACCTGTTAACTTATCCATCATCCGTGTGAAACGAAGCTACAAGATGCTGACAAGCTCCGATCTGCTGTGTCAAACTACGTCCGTGTCTAGTTGTGAAATGTTCAATGTGCTAGTGTTTAAGCCTTTTGAATAAGCTTATCGCTGACATAACATCCTGTCTAGATATGACTTTGAGACTAAGGGAAACCACATCTCTGTACCTGCCTTTATCTGCCAACAAGTCAATATCACATTCAGTACTTTTCAGTAATGGCTGACGTATAAATAAGACGAGAAATAAACACAAAATGCATGCCATGAACAGTAAATACTTTCAGCTTTCCAGAAATGTTTCGCAGTTAAAAGTTGTCTCTTTCACTCATTTTTAGATATACCTTCTATATCAAGTTGGTGTTTAAATAAATATGTCACAGCTCCAGTAATAGGCTTAGAGCCAGGCAACATGGTCAAACAGAAGATTAACACACAACGATCTGCAGCACAAACTCGCACTGACTTTATTACAACTGTTGCTGTACTCCCACTCAGTCTGTAGCGGACTATCAAGGAGTGTTTTTATCTCGACAGGAACACATGTCCGTTAATATGGGCTAGATACGCTTAACCAGGGTCCAGGGTCTGACACTTGACAAACACTCATGTTAGTTACATTCCTGCATGTTAGCTTTCTCTTAGTTGCTTTTAACTATGTCGTTTTGTGTTTGTCGGCATTTAAGTATGTCTGTATATGGTGTTCTCTTCACGTTAATAACTGTATAGACTTTGAAAAGGAGGTGTGCTGCTGACACAACAGCGGCTGCCCTGAACCCAGTGACCCCAGCTCATTGAGGGGGGGTGGTTGGTTACAGTTAGACCAGATTACAAGGTTAAGTTTCCAGAACTTCACCAACAGTTTCATGTCACATTACTAGCACAAAGTAGTATGAACTATTTTGTCCTTCTTTTGACAATGCAATTAATTTATAAAAACTTTAAAATGGAAACCAATCTCATTGATACTTACTTAACTCTGATCTATTGGTTATCTAATCTCTATAAACAGATTCTGCATTCACACGTTGAATCTGTAGGCGTCGGGACAAGATTTTAGTATCTGAAGTGTTCTGGTTTCCGTTTGTAGTCCGAGTAGTATTGACCAATCACGTTCGAACAAGCTTTGGTTGAAATACAGGTAAACAGTCCGTGTGGAGAGCAAATGAGGCAAAACACATTGGCCGAAATGCATTCTCGGAACCCACCGGCTTATCATCCAGCGCTGATTTAGCTTATTATTGGTTTTAAATGAACTTGTAAACTGGCTACTTGTGAAAAAATCTGGTCGTAGATGTCGTCTCTCAACTCCAACTCCAGTCTCAAATTGTCAATCGGACTGTAAACAATGAGCAGTGCACAGAAAAGGAAGTCTTGACTCGTATATCCGCTACACTAGAACCCCAGAAATATAGCACCACGCCCGCAGAGGCTTATCCGTCATCAGACCGAGAATGAAGGCCGATTCCGGTTCCGAGATAATTTGTTGTGCGTCCTAAATAAATATTCGTAATGAGACTAAATCTTTTTTTTAACTTATTTTTTCAAACTTTGTGACATATTGTAGCTAACTAACCAGAGATAAACCACATAATGTTGGATTTTCTCTTGTGTTCTCTGTTCACAAATATTCATTTAGGGGTAGGTCCCATGAAGACTCTTTTGCTCTATGTACTAGAATAATCATTTTACTGACTTTTGCTGAAAAACTGCACAGACTAAACTATGTATCCATAGAAAAAAAACAACGAAGTTGTACATGCAGACTTACACGCAGACACACATACCTACAGATACAGTCAGACAAATGAATCAGCCAACATTCAGTCAGAGAAACACAGAGTTGTGTAACTGTACCTCCAAAATTGGCCAATCTGCCGAGCCGAGTCACTGGCACTTTCCTCTCTCTGGCTCTCTCGCTCAACTAAAGAAAAAAAAAAAAAAAAAAAGAGTGTGTATGGAAATGTTCACATCGATGTCTATGTGTGTTTAATAGGAACTGAGGAAAAATAATTACCATCTGTTTGTGTAATTTGTTCTCAGACTTCTTGCCCTGTCTTGCTTTCTCAATGTCTTCGGCCGTCAGCCCTCCAACTGCGGACGGGTCCTGATGGTAGCTCCTGAGCTGACTGACCTGATGCCCACAGTATAGCTGTCCCCACAAATGCCTGTTCAGACTGTTGTTGTAGAAATGTCTGCAACACCCAAAGCGAAAGTGATTACCTTTATCCTCCAAAACAGCAGCAAAAACGTGTCAACCGAAGATTGCAATTGAGTAAGAGACTATTTTTACCTGGCATCTTGGTGGAAAGATCTGGCGTGTCCACTAAACTGTTTGCTGGGATCTTTGTATCCCTCAAACAATGACTGTTTGCCACTGACATGGCTTGATCCTGCTGCAGCGCTGTGTTGGGCTGTGGCATCACCACTACTTCCCGTGTGATCCACAGTAAAGTCCACTCCTTTCTCCCTGAACTCTGAAGCTGCGAATGCACTGTCATCCTGAGGAAAGTCGTATTCGGACTCTGATGAAGAGGTCTGCTGCTGGCCAGTCAGCTCCTGGACAGACACAAAAACATACTCATAGTATACTTTTGTCATTAAAAGCGATATACCGTTTTTTTTAATCAATGCTAAACTATCCGAACAATTTGTACAGTAGTATTAACACATACACACACACCTCTATTTTCGTCATAGCGGCGGAGAAGCCTTGCTCAGCAACCGATTGGACACTTTGGACAGCAGCACCAACTCCTGGGACACCTGGGTTACAATTAACAACAAATACTGTTATTGGCTTTATTAGTTCTTCAGTACACTACAAACTAACCATACAGCTACAGTATATTATCAATGTTACCGCCCATAATAAGTGTCTGGTAATAAAATCCCCTTTCAAAATCCAAGTGTAAATAATAAAAGCCTTTTATTTTATGGAATAATAATACAATACAAGAGAAACTTATTTCTGAATTATCAAGTCTTTAAGCTGAAAAACAGCTTGCTAGTATTTCCGCTAACATAACAAGCCTTTTATTGGAATAACAGGCTACAATGAGATAAAAATTCTGTATTATCAATTCATTCCGCTTGATGGCATTTTTGCTAACATTACTTTTCAAACAATGTGTAAAGCTATATTCACACGCCAGCCTGTCGTCGTGTGAGCTGATAAGCACGTTAGTTAAAAGTTTTGATGCTAAACACAGTGCAGTGCAGGCAGTTAAGAGAGGCTCCCAAGACAAATGCTGAAACGTTTTTTGACAATGAGTCATAGTCAAATTTAGAAATAAAAAAAAAAGTGTGTTGAACTTACCTGTTCCACTGCGCAGGGTGTTGCTCTGAGTCTCTACGACTGCCTGGCTCAACTTGGCCAAGCCACGCACCAGTAACATCATATCGCCGGCCATGATGGACTAGAGACAGAGACAGGAAAAAAAAAAGAAGAAAAAAAAAAAGAGATGAATATCACCGTTAGTTATGTTACAATCAAAACAGAGTAGACCTGATGGCGTGGAGAGGTACATACTGTTCACCGACAATAAAGGCCAGTCAGTAAAGATGAGAGGAGCGCAGACAAAGACATACAGATGGACCAGAAGGCAGATAGAAAGAGAAAATCCTGTCGTCACCCCACTGCCAAACAGAAACACGCACACTCACAAAACACAGCTGTCACATCTTGAGGTGGCTTTAATACTTTGTCTAAAAATACTCATGACCTCCAATCCTCCCCCCAACACACACACACACACACACACACAAGAAAGGAAAGGGGTATGGCGAGCACGCATGTGTGCTGGGCAGATATGTGCATGTGGTTCAGGAGTCAGGACTGGATGTGTCACTGGAAACTAGGAGGGTGGAGGAGGAGTCAGAGATGTGAGGAGATGTGCTGGCTGTTGCCTGTTCCAGCTATTTCTGTGCATGAGTGAATGCGGGTGCACATGTTTGGGTCTTGTACAAGGTTTGCCGTTACACTTTTCACCTCTGCAACTGATAGGACTGTGAGACTGTTTTCTATTAAAAGGCCCATCTCAAAATATTCCACCATTTCTTTCCAAGAATCAAACTGGTGTATCTTTTAATAGTTATGACAAAGCTGAAACAGTTGGCTCATTACCCCACATTTAGCTTAAAAAAGGTATAATATGCAAGAATGAATTAAAAACAATGTATAGACTGATACAAAAATAATCCCTCTCAATCATCACTTATACCCCAGTAGAAGTGTGTGGCGGTGTCTGTTTTTGCAGAGACCCCTTTTGTCACGCCCCTTGGCTTCTGATACCGACTCACAAGTCAAGTCACCCTGTCAATCTGTTAGATACAAAGCGGCCATATTTCACGGATGGGAACGGGTTGTGTTATTTTCATGTGAAGCAGACAGGAAGCCTGCATTCATTCAAAATCCGGCCACCTGGGACCTTCTTGCAGAGTTAGTTGTGTGTTTTAGAACGTAACCGCCAGGAAACAATCAGAAAATAATGTTTTATTTCTCCGAATTGCTGCTTTGTTCTCACTAACGCCACTCCCTCTCTTCAGTCACTCTATAGACCATCCTTCTTGGTATGTGAGCTGTGGCAAACTTTGAATGCGGTGTGTTTACCAACAGGAGCTGACAACGATTACATATTATACCTTTAAACTGTGTGGTGATAATGATTGCGAATAATCTCAAGGTCCATTTAGGACACAGGTAAAAGTACAATACACTCCTCTCACCGCTCCGACTCTCTTATCATAACAGCAGAGCTCCCACTGCATTCCTCTGTGTTGCAATCTGCAGCATGTCGGTGTGTTTGTTAGTGTATTACAGGTGAATGTTTTGTGGGTGTGACAGCATGCTTCAACACAGCTCAGCTGGGATTCGGGCCAATGGAAAAAGCAGTTGCTGAAAGCGTGGAAGCAGTATGGGAGTGTGCGTGTGCTGCTACGCACATACGCACAGTGAGTCAGTAAGTGGGTCATCCGTCCTGCTTCAGGGCTGCTCTGTGTTTTCAGACGCTGGACTGAAGACCAGGGGTGGGCATACTTTAGAATACAAAGAACCAACAGCCAACAAAAATATAAATTTACATGCATTTTTTTTAGAAACACATACAAGCACTGATTTGTATTGTATCTTAATTATTGTTTGATTTATGTCTTTATTATCATTGATTTAACCTAGGACAATACTTAACAGAAACACATCTCAGACTTCCTCTGCGGCTTTGTGCAATAGGTTTCACTTGTGATTTTAGTTGGTTCCCTGAAACAATACTGGTGATCAACAGCAACCCCAAAGCGAGACACTATGAGCCACAAATTAGAAAAGAAATACAAAATAATACTCTAATAGAAATAATTTAATTGTGTTTCTTTTGCTTATGTTGCTCTTCAGTTCAATTCCTCATGTCAAGCTGTATTCTTAGATATCGACATGTCACCTAAATATTGTGTAAAACTTTTCTGATGACTTTGCTGAACTGCTGTCTGTAGTTACTTTGGGTGATTTTAACCATAGACCTTATATAGGAAGTGGACGTAGTCACCGTGACGTCACCCATTAGGGTGTGGACTAAGGTATTGAAGCCTCGAGGTCGGCATTTTGGCCGTTGCCATCTCGGTTTTTAGCAGTCATCATCTTGTTTTTTTGCAAGGAGAAGTGACACGAGAGGGACACACTCTGGACTCAACCATCTCCAAGGGTCTTAACATTTAAGGCTCCATTCTCAGGCCTCAACTGTTCAACATCTATATGCTCTCACTAGAGCAGTTTATGCAAAATAGCCATTATGCAGACGACACACAGAATTATATAACGTTATTATCGGGTGACTATTGTCTTTGGACCCAAATGAAAACAACTAAAAGTCAGACTTTGCAAACACACAGACTACAGTGTATAGACTGCAGTCATACTGCAGGTATCGGCATGTTTGAAATATCAATAAAAGCTAATAAAAGATTATTCTTTGTACTTTATAGCCATAACAGTTATCATAGCTGAGTCAACTCAGCACTGTAGCAAGATCCTGCATGATCTGCTAGTCGGCTGGGAATTTAGGTAGGAAGTTTGCACTGAGGCAAAGAAACCTACACAAACACAAAGAGCTGCACACAGAGCTGCAGAAAGCAACCAGTGTTCATGGAAAAATATGTAATCTTGTGCTCCAGCCATGGCTGCAACAACATACTTAAAACGTAATACAAACAATGTGCAGTTCTGCAGGATTCAGAGCTGTGAACACTATTGGAGACGTTACTGTTTATTGCTAAATGTAATCGATTGAGCAACTTCCCATTTGTCAATGTGGGCGTGTTGCCCCAGTAGGTGTGTACAAGCTGTTTTCTTCCTCTGCCTCAGTCATCAACAAGTCAACAATAAAATACAGAGGAGACGACACTTTATACATATTTAAAAAACTTAAATATAAATTCAACGAGGAGAGGAGAGGAAGCCTGAAAGGCACGTTTTGATGCCGAGTGGGCGAGAGGCCACTGCAAGGTATTTGTGAAAGCCTAGCCTGTGATTACACGTGGTATTGTATAGCTAACACACACACACACACACACTTAAGCCACAGTTGTTGTCTGGGCTCCTCAAGCTGTGACTCACTGCTATGAAAATAGCATGTGTATCTATATCTGAATGCTGTTCACCTCATGGCTTACTGACAGCCTCCAGTCACTGCCCTTCACTACTGATCCCGAGCCAACGGTGGGTGATATTCCTCCCTCCATTACTCTGCAGAGTCATCCACCACTAACAGGGGAAACGTGAGGAAAACCACGTTTTCTGCAAGACTACACTACAGAGGATAGTCTGTGTTTCATTTTAATAAATTATCAAATCAAAAACAGTTCTTATGATTAAAACCTGTACAAAAGGTAGGGATGCAGGATTCAGAACGTCGGTGTGCTTCAGTGAATAAGAAAACTATTATTGTTAATGTTCTATATGTTATGTCATTTCTGTGAATAACTGCGTCTGATTACATGAAGCCTTGATGTAATTGTGATTCTTCCGTGACTATTAATAAACACAGAAAGTATAATACCGTCACAGGCAGATAGATTCATTTCTATGAATTATTTTGCAAGAATAATTTTGACAGTTATCGTATCGGTATTGGCCACAACAGAGTGGCACTTATCAGTTAATTGCCTGATCAATACTGGATTTGTGAAGCTAATATCAATATTTGACAGTTAAAACAAAAATCCAATGACAATAAATCGGGCCAACATTTGTTTTTAAACAATCGCATAATATAAACAAACCTTTTTGGATCCCATAACTTTTGGTTATTGAAGAATTGCCACCAAAGTGTATTAAGCCTGACATTTTACAGTTACAAAATAAATGGACAAACTGTCAAGGAAATTGGAGCTGCAACAATTAATCAATTAGTTGCCAACTATTAAATTAATCGGCAACTATTTTGATAATTGATTAATCGGTTTGAGTCATTTCTTAAGAAAAATAAAGTCAAAGTCCTCTCTTTCCAGCTTCTTAAATGTGAATATGTTCTGGTTTCTTTACTCCTCTATGACTGTGAACTGAATATCTTTGAGTTGTGGACAAAACAAGACATTTGAGGACGTGATCTTGGTCTTTGGGAAACACTGATCGACATTTTTCACCATTTTATAGACCAAACAACTAATAGTTTAATCAAGAAAATAATTGACAGCTTGATCGACAATTAAAAAAATAATCATTAGTCCCAGCCCTGAAGGAAATCACCTTCAACATATTGTGTCTTTGGCATTTCTGTGCTGCAATTTCTTGCTACTTTTTGGCTATGATAGCCCATACAACCATACCAATACATCTGTGACATCAGCAGATGTATACATCCGGCTCTGGTATGGCATAGATTTCATAATTTCCAAAAATCTTCTCAATAAACTGGACGTCATTTACCATATTGCTCTTCACTTTGTCACCGGTGTCCCTTTCAACACTCATCACTGTAACCTGTATTCTCTAGTCAACTGGCCATCACTCCATCCCAGGCGTCAGATCGACTATCATTGGCAAAAACCCTCCATATGTCCACTCACTTCTCAATATCTCCAACAGTGACCGAAATTTATGCACTAGCAAATTCATTAGTAGGTCATTCTTAAAGGCTGCACCTTCTTCAATCGTCACACCCTAATTCTATTACCCTCCTTTAATAACTCATTACAGACGATCGTTCTGATCACTGCACCTGCTTCTGAATCTGCCTCTCGGGAACACACCACATTTAGATCTATTGTTGTATGTCTTGTATCGCCTTGCCTTTCTGTCGCTGCCTCTTGGCCAGGTCATCATTGTCAACGAGAATTGGTTCTCAATTGATTCATCTGGTTATATAAAGGTGGCTTCTTGACCTCTCCTGACACATTTCTTGTTTTTGTTTTTTCATTGACTGGATTTTGTGCAGTTTTATATATGTGCAAATAAATAAATAAAATAAAAATATTAAGATCAATGCAAATATTTGACTATCACAACAGCTGTTTTTTAGTAGGACATGAAGTTACTTTACAAGTGGTGTCAAAACAGGTGAGCTACTCAGCATATCTTTTCCAGAGTAAACCTCTTTAATACACCTCCAATGCATTTAATCCTTCAACCTTTCAACAAAAGGTGCTGCATTGAGAAATCTGTTTTTATAAACTTCCTCTTGGCCGTGCAGCCACTGAGACTGCAAAAGCAGTTACAGATAATGGATGGATGGATATTAAAGATGAACTATTATGCTTTCGTGCTTTTTCCCTTTCCTTTAATGTGTTGTATAGTTTTTTTGTTTTATTTTTTTTTTGTACAATTCTACAATTTCATTTAACAGACGCTTTTGTCCAAAGTGACCAAAGAGCACAAACAGACGTGCTACAGCACGGCCGTTATGAGAAAAATAAAGTGTTTTTTGAACATTAAAGCATGTATGCACCTGAAAATAAGCATAATAGGTCCTCTTTAATAATTCCAAGTCAAAGGCTAATTCCCCTATCATAATGCAACTTTGCTCTGGACTCGGTCTTGACTTGGTTTCAACCGTCTTAGGACTTAGTCTTGACTCAACTGGACCTGGTCTCGAACTTGGACTTGGACTCGATTAAGTTGGACTTGACCAGCCCTGAACCTATTAATGATTTCGGGGTGAAGATTACTTGAAATATTAAGATCAATGCAAATATTTGACTATCACAACAGCTGTTTTTTAGTAGGACCTCAAGTTACTTTACAAAATTCATTCACATACTCTACACACATGCAGTGGAAATGTACACATGCATAAGTTTAATTACTGTAAGTAAGAGAGTAAGAGTAAGAGTCACCTTAATAAAATCTATTGTACATATGTCAGAGTTTAGTTTGCCAAAAGCCTCTTTTTATTCCTTTAGTGGTCCCTGGGTAGATTTTACACACTCACACTAAAGGATTGGGCAAATATATACACACTAAAGGTATTCTTGCACATTTTATTCACAAGTGGTGTCAAAACAGGTTATATCTTTTCCAGAGTAAACTCTTTAATACACCTCCAATGCATTTAATCCTCCAACCAAGGTGGTGCGTTTGAAAAAATCTGCAATTATGAACTTCCTCTTGGGCGTGCAGCCACTGAGACTGCAAAAACAAACGCGTGCCACTGCTGTTAACTTACTTAAACATTTACAGCTGCTTTACACAACTGAGATTGGAAAATGAGAACAGGTTTAATAAAAGCAGAAGTTTGCAGAAGTGACAGAGAAAACCATGGACGACAGACAGCACGCTGCACAGGATTTGTTCAACCAGTTGGAGGTCGAAACTACTATGAACTAGCCGAAAAAACACTACTTGAATTAGCATATTTAGTAATGCATGTGATAGCTTTTAAAGATACTCACCAGCAGCTGCTTCTCCACTTGTTTCTCTTCTTTATTTAGTATAAATGCATATAAAACAGCACAACAGGACACTAGCAGCAGGAGTTGCAGGTTGTTTGTGTGTCGCCCTCCTCCTGCTACTGCTGCTGCTGGCTGAGTTTAATCCAGTTTGTCTCCACCATGAGGTCAAACCTTTATTTACCAACTTCAACACAGAGCAGCCAGAGCCATGCATTGACGCAACCCACTCATACCAGAACCAGAGACACACACAGACTCACTGTTCAGACACAACAGACACACACACACACACACACACACACACACACACACACCACATACAATCACATCATCCTTTTTTATCCATCACCCTATTAAACACCATCCTTTTAGCCATCGTTCTCTTTTATAAACATCATCTTTTTATCCATCATTCTTTTACTTCTATCTATCTACCTATTTATATTTATTTTACTTTATTTTATCTTATTCTTTTTAATCTCATGCCTTAATTTGATTTGCACTCTGACTGACAGCCAGCCACCCTCACCCCTCTCAAGCGCAGACACACAGTCACATGATATTGATCTTGCCCAGTTGTATTGGCTTTTTTAAAGTTTTATTTATTTATTTATTTATGCATTTATTTTCTTTATTTTTTTCTCTCCATTTTGTTTTATCCATATTTCATTTTATTTTATTTTATTATGAAGAAAATAAAGAAAAAAGAAAAGAGAAAAAAAAGAAAAAAAACATGCACGTTTTCCCTTCAGTTTGAACCTCTTAAATCATTACATCTCCTTCAAATCTAGTCTGACCTAATTTCACCACCTATGAAGAGGCAGTACACGCACCAAGCTGCCTTTGCTCAGCTTTAATTATGTACGGTTCTGGGTGTGACTCCGCCCCCTGCCACTCATCCTCTGCTCCTATTGGTCCTCGTCGTCTGTTGACAGGGGGTGGGTCGGAAACGCGGCTCCTGATTGGTTCATCACACAAGAAAAACAAAGTGTGCTGATCCCAAAGCCTGGCAGGTCTGTTATTGAGAATAAATTCCAGTTTTACAAGGGACACACAGGCCAATAAGAAGTAGGTGATAACTGACAGATTTACACACAAACACCACACAATGCACAATGCACAAGCATAAAAATAGTAATAAAAATAATAGTGCCTTAGGATTTTAAATGGGCCTCTGCTGCCATCTGCTGTTGTTGGTAGGAGGACAGCAATAAAATAACAACATGTTATGATTTGACAATTAAATTGAACTATCAATCATTACTGTGCTTTAAAAATTAAGTCACAATAACAAAGCAGTTGTAATTATAACTGTTATAAAATGAACAAACAAAAAGCTAGATATTAAAAAAGAGGGGGGGGAATGGGATAAGCGATTACAGATAATGGATGGATGGATGTTGAAGACGACCTATTATGCTTTTGTGCTTTTTCCCTTTCCTTTAATGTGTTATATATATAGTTTTTTTGTGAAATCTGGAGTGATATTGTGGTTTTAGCTGATGTGTGTCGCCTCACTGTTTTGACGGATGCTCGCTCACATTCAGGTAGTGCGTGCAACAGGACGCTGACTTTCGTTGACTTAACAGCCACAGGGGTCGCTGTTAAAACCAATTTCTGATTCTAACAAACAGTCCCTTTAAAGCATGTAAACATGTTCTAGTAGAAACCCAAAATACAAGTATGCACCTGAAAATAAGCATAATGCAAATTTGGTTTCCTGACTTTGACTTTTTGGAGATGATTGTCTCTCTGCAGTGTCATTAAAGTGACAGCAGAGTGTGCCACAGATCCACACAGCACATGTTATATTGTGCTATGTATAGGAGATTATGACTTTTCCCCAGACTAAATGAGCTCACTGGTCCTCTTAAGTGAATACACTTCCTGTCAAATCGCCTGGAGCTTGGACATACATAGTCAAAAGTGGGACAAATGTGGGTCTATAACAACAACCGAGCTTCACATAAGGGATCTAAACTAGGAGAAATAACTAAAACTTTTGTCACGTGGGGACATACCGAATGCGAAGAGTATTGTGTGTTGGACATTTTAGTCATAACAAAAAATGAAAAATGATCTCTTCAACAAAGAGATACCAGTATGTAATGATAAAAGTGCACAAAAGGAGCAATGAGCAGGAAAAATGTAAACATATTTTGAAATTTTTACAGCAGGAGCTGCATGTTCAAAAAGATGCTAAAAGGTTCACCTCCCCCCCGCTCCATGAAAAATAAATCACAACTCTGCTGTGTTTCCCCCCCTTTAACAACCTCTCCACTCCTGAATCATGTCCTTTGTTTTCCACCAGCTCCGGATGCTGCTGTTGTTGTGGACAGGTGTGATTTGAATGGCAAATGACCACCATGCAAACACGGTAATTAATGTGGCCAAGAAGTCAGGACAAGAGGTTGTGTTCCATAGAGGATGAAATATTCTGAGCTCAAACAATTTTCCTACAAGTTTTACTATCAAATTGCTCAAACTCTCAACTGATAATTTGATATTTCTTTGACATTTGACAAAGAGATGTTTTGACCTCTATAAGATCCCAGAAATTCACAGAAGTCACACATGGAAGCAGGATTTTTTTGTTCACCAAATACACACTTTTTTAAAGGAAACAATCCAAATAAATACATAAGCCGGCAAAACCAGAACAATATAATACCTACTAACAACCACCCTAAGTGCACATTGGGGAGCATAAGCAAGAGTCAAGATGAACTTGGTATTAAAGGAATAGTTAAACATTTTGGTGAAAGGTGATACCATGCTCATATCTGTCAGATAAAAATGAAGCTACAGCCAGCAGCTTGTTAGCTCAGCAATTGCTCAGCTCAGCAATTGATCTATTTTGTGTCCAGATGTAGAAAAAAAAAGACATTTTTTTGACGTGGTTTTGTCCGTAGCCAATCACCGCAAGCGTTCTTCTATTTAATGCGACGTGTGATTAGCCCACTACCGCAGCAGCTACAACCCATACAGCCGGGATCGCCTTCCTGCACACGGCTTTG
>CAKALG010015590.1:0-15674 GCA_916700815.1 Helicolenus hilgendorfi | reverse complement strand
GACGTTTGTGCAGAAATAACTGCTGCAGCTCCTCCAGACCAACAGAGGTTTCCCGTGTCTTGTGAAGTGACGGGGCTCTGCAAAGAGAAACGTTATCGTCTCCGACCAAAACTCCGGTGTCTCCCCTGTTCCCTCCGGCCGCGGTCGGGAGGCTGAGGCAGGAAAAGCCAACACTAGGATCAGCATTGATTCATGGAGAGACCTTCGTCTGGTCAGCTAACATTACTGCCAAGCAGCTGAAATATAGAGTGATATTGTGCTTTTAGCTGACGTGTGTCGCCTCACTGTTTTGAGCGATGCTCGTTCATGTCTATGTGGAGCGAGCACAAGCGCGAGCAACAAGACGCTGACTTTAGTTGACTTAACAGGTGTTGCTGTCGCTTTAAGTATGAAAGTTGCATTACAAATTAATCAACATTGACTTGTGGTATTACACAGGACAGGAACAACGGTCTCCTGGTGAAAGTCTGGTGTTTTTAGACTCACCCTCTACCGCGACCTCCTCCCTACACGGCCGCTCTTTATATTTCCTCGTTCAACGCAATCAATCTTTCAGAGGTTGTAGCAGTTTTAGAGTGAAGATACTGGTATTATATGAAACTAGAAAACCTGATGAATCCATTGGTACCAACCATGTCATACTAGTTTGACGAGGAAAAACTGTCATGGCCATTTTCAAAGAGGTGAAAATGGGTTCTATGGGTACCCACGAGTCTCCCCTTTACAGACATGCCCACTTTCTGATAATCACATGCAGTTTGGGGCAATTCATAGTCAAGTCAGCACACTGACACACTGACAGCTGTTGTTGCCTGTTGGGCTGCAGTTTGACATGTTATGATGTGAGCACATTTTTTTAATTCCCGACGTCCCTCTCCTTAGCAACGTTTTCCAGCTCTTCCCAGGGGACCCCCGAGGCGTTCCCAGGCTAGACGAGATATGTAATCTCTAATTGATTGACAGTCCTACTTAAAACTCATCAATATAATGTTTAAACTGGACATCCTGGATTGTGTTTGATCTTTTCGCCGCTACCTGTAGGAATACACTTCAACCAACACGTATGGCTCACAAGTTTGGGGAGGTTTTGTGGATACAAACTTGGAATTGGATCGCTTTGACTTTTAGCTATGAGTCAGTACTGGAGCTCACAATCTGACTAGCGTGTTTAAATACTTGCCAGACTAAAGGCCCAGTCACAGGCAGATTTCTTAGTGAATCAATTCATTGTTCAGTGGATTTGCTCGAAGGGCTCACAACCAATTAAACTTTGGTGAACTTTGACATGCAAATGTTCGAATAGCAAACTGTCTTGAGTGCTCGTCTCTGAGGGAATGGACGGTTGGAGTGCCCAAGATGGAGGAAACTATCATAGCTGTGTTATTGGGATGGTGGATGGGTATTCAGTTGGTTGCAGATTGCAAGCGATGTGAATGGCGTTACCGCGGTTTTGTACTCAGCTGCTCACGTTACCTCAGTCTTGTAAAAGGAGGAGTGAGCGGAGGGGTACGCAGTTGGTTGCAATCTGCAACCACACCATTAAATGCAGCCAATACAAACTGTCCCTTTAAGTAGAGTTCTTGAGTAAAAGTACTTTCCACTACTGTTGAGCAGGTGTGCAGTGAAATGTGTGTGGCTAGTCTAGGACTGTGTGTGTGTGGGCGTTGATACGCCGGCCTCCTGTCGCTGAGGTACACTTCACAGAACTCCATCAAAGAGAAAACAGGAGAACAGAAGAGCAGAGAGGGAGAACCGATCAAAGGCCCATTCCTCCCACTGTTTCCACATGCTGCAACATCCCAGTGGTAACAGCTGACAAGCCCCTCCATAAACAGCCTGCTCAGATCCTGCCAGCAGGATGCACCCATTCAAAAGCAGTTTGCTCCCTGGGCTTTGTTTGTTGAAGTACTGCCTGGACAGCAGGGCAGCATGAAGGGGGAAGAGTCAAAACAGAGAGAGCACAGGAATTAAGAAGGGAATTGTTGAGCTGTTCGGCCCACAAAGTCACTGTTCTGGTTCACTCTCACGGCTCTCGTAGCGTCGTCTTCGGCTGCAGCTGGCAGGTGTTTTCAGAGAACAAGACTCGTCAAAGCCGAGTACACGGCTGCACCGTGTTCAGTCAGTCTGTGAATTTGTGGTTAAATAGTTCCACTGGTAATCAGTGGTCATGTCTATAATGTTAAATCCAGCGGTACATGTCCACCAGGTTCGGCGAGGACACTAGGGGACGCGCTGCTCCACTCAGCTGGCCGGTCAAGCGGTGACATACCCTCTCAAAATGTATTGATGCAAAATATTTCTAAATGTAGAAACATGAACAAAATATTTCTTATCTCTCCATAAGTTATTTGAACCATTCACATTTTTTAGTTTTTCAGATATGCTCAATTTTGCAAAGATGTTTTGATAGTTTTATGTTCCACACGTAACTAGGGATGTCACGATACCAGAACAGTAGTTCAGAAAAAAAGGAAAATGATGAGACTTTATTCCTCAGGTATAGTTCAATGACTGTAAGGAAACAGCAGAGGCTTTACATGCACACATGCACTCTCTATATACAGTATATCCTCAGAATAAATTCACTGACATGGTGACAGTCCATTAGACCATTACATATTTATTTCAAATGCTAATGTTATATTTTGATGACAATAAAAAAGCACCACTTTTCAGAGATTTAGCGACAAACAACAAAAGATCTCCTCTTCTCCAACAAATGAATAAAAGATCTCTGAAAAAGTAAACAAACCCATCATCTCAGCGACGCTGTTGTGTGAGTGTCAAACTCCGACACACAGAGAGCAGAGGACAGAAGCCTTCAGAGAGTTACTCGCCAAACGGAAAACCCACCGCATTTGGCGCCTGTTAATTTCGGACCGTGATTAAAGGCATCACACGGTACCTATGGTACTGTAGAAAACGAATACCATCACGTTTTTAGGGTTTTGGCATCGACTTGGTACCGAAGTATCGGTTCTCGTGACATCCCTACATGTAACGTAACGTTGCGTCGCGTCACGTCACGTCGCGTCACGCAACGTAACATCACGTACCGTTATGTCATCATGAGCGTACAACGTGATGGTCCGGAAGACATAAGCTTTAGCTTTCTGAATGCTCGAGCTATTATGGTTTTGGTTTTACATCAATTTAAACAAGATCAAGGTCCGTTTTTAAAGGGTTAAATTGCCAAAAAATTCAGTTTAATAAAAATGTACATTTCAGATTTATGAGCTCCCTCATCTCTTCCCACCATTTCTGTCCTCCTCTGTTATCTAAACTAACAAACTGTCGTCACCTTTTCTTTAATGTTGTCTCTTTGCGAGCAACACCGCTGAAAGAGCCGAGAGATTTGGGGGTAAATATTTGCCGTCGGGCCGGCCGCTGATCTCCAGCAAGATATGCAATGTTTTCTTGTCAAAAAGAGACCAAAGAGAACGGAGAGACGTCTTTTCCAGATGTCTCTCCGATGAGTGTAAACAGCATTAAAGTGTGCGCTTCATTTCACCCCAGTGAGTGAAAGGTGTGACTTGACATCCACTCTTCTCCCTCTCTCCACATCAAAGGTGTTATTTCCCGTTTTAAGCCACAACTGGACTCGCTGTGTGTCAACAGGTTTATTTTCTCTTCTTAACCTCCTCTTCTTCCCCGGGTATCCTTCTTGCTCTGTGGCTTTGTTTGCCTCGGGATAAGTTGTTGAGCAAGAGGAAGAGGACAGAGGTGGAAGTACATTTACTCAAGTACTGTACTTGAGTACAGATTCAAAGTACTTATACTTTACTTGAGTATTTCCATTTTATGCCACTTTACGCTTCATCTCAGAGGGATATATTGTACTTTTTACTCTTTTCACTGCATTTATCTGACAGTTTTCGTTACTTTTTAGTTACTTTCTCCTCCTTCTGAAGCTAAATAAACTCTTTAAAAACCCTCTTGGAACAGCTGGAAAAAGCATCGTCACAAAGCTGAAAACAGAGCTGTTAAAAAAAAGTCAGAATTCTCTGATTCCAGCCTCTTCATGTGAATGTTTTCTGGTTTCTTTACTCCTCTATGATAGTAAACTGAATATCTGCGTGTTGTGGACAAAACAAGACACTTGAGGACGTCTTACAGACCAGACAACTGATCGATTTGTCGAGAAAATAATAAAGAGATTAATCGACAATGAAAGTAACCGTTAGTTGCAGCCCTACATTAATGCAACAGTAATATTAATCCAGAAACATCAGATCTCACTTACTGACAGGGAACATTTTACTTTTCATACTTTTAGTGGATTTTGCTGATACATACTTTTACTTTAATAAGGTTTTGAATGCAGGACTTTTATTCATAGTGGAGTATTTTTAGTGTTATATTAGTACTTTTTAAAAAAAGAATATATTTATTGATTTTATGCATTGAACAGAAAACACAGAACCTTCCCTCAAATTGAACATATGGCATGTATAAAATAATAATGTTAAAAATAACTTGAAAGTGAATGTCTAAACAAAGTTAAAAATGATATACAGTATATTTAAAATGAAAATATAATGAAGTGAATAAATACAATAATAATAAATACATTAAATAAATGAAGAACACTTCTAGTGCCTCTTCAATCTCACCATTTTTAAGAAATTCCAAAAACATTTCCCAGATGTAATAAAACTAATATTATACTTATAACATTGGTCAGGGACATTTTAACATATTAATATTTTTACTACAGTAAAGGAACTCAATGTGAGTCAGCTCAGGCAAAAGGAAGAAAAAGTGAGAAACAAACAAATTCCACTTCTTATTACAACTTCCACTTTCCGTCATAAAGATCCAAATGGAGTCTGTAACCACCAGTAACCACCAGTAACCACCAGTAACCACCAGTAACCACCGGTCCGGCTCTGCTAGTGCTTCTCTGTGTGTTTGTGTCCTCGTCGCACTTCATAGATCAAAACGGCGAACATGACAGACAGAGGTGCATTCCTCTCAGGTGATGACAGGATAATCCACCGGCAGTCTGGATTCAGCCGAGCATACATGATAAGGTTGGAGTGACACACTGGCACACACCCACACACACGCACACACACACACATACACGCACACACACACACACACACGCACGCACGCACGCACACACACACACACACACACACACACACAGTGGCACACATTACCTGAAACCCTCCCGGTCGCCTCAGGGTTAGGGTTGTGTGGAAAAAAATGTGGGTCATGGGTAAAGACTACAAAGTCACACACACATACACACATACACACACACACACACACACACACACGTGCACACGTCTACAGCTCTAATCCTCCCTGTCAGAACATGATGGACAGATAGAGGGGAGAGGGGTTGGAGGTGGGGGGGCTGGGTAGTGTTCAATGTTAAGTGGCAGGGTGACAGCTAGATGACAATCCTTAGGCAACACACACACACACACACACACACACACACACACACACAATAATCACACAATCCCTTCACACCCTTTACTGGTGGCATCTCACCAGACTACACTGACTCACAGCAATAAAGAAAACATCCTACATCTCAACATAACAGTAGTTCATAGTTGTTTCTTATAGGAATTAAATAAATGTATGTATATATTTTGTAAGCTATAACTAAAACCTATCTTTTCAAAACAATTGAAAAGATGAAAAGCTGACGGAGATAAATATACTTCAGAGGTAATTACGTACCTAACTTAGTATATAAAGTGATAAAGACCACTTATGGTGGGCGGGTCAAACAAACAGGACTTTCAAGCAGGAGACCCGTGTCTGAGACCGGCGTTTTGTTTTGCAAGTTATGTTAGTGACGTTTGTCACGTGTTTTCCGTACTGACGTTACGTTGTTTCAGTATGTGTTTAACTTAGTTTACGTACTTATTTTAAGCCCAACCATGATGTTTTCCCTTACCCTAACTAAGTGGTTTTGTTGCCCGATCATACAGGCGTGTAATATTCACGTCTCTGCGAGGTCAAACGTGTCTTCTGGTGGACAGGCGGCTCTATTACACGCTTTGGCGTGACTTAAACTCAAGGATGAACTGATTAGATTTTGGTGGTCAAAGGTCACTGTAAACTCACAAAACATGTCTTTGACCATAACTCAAGAATTCATAAGCTAATTATGATAATAATAATAAAACACAAACGTCTGATAGGATAAAATGATGAAGTGATAATATTTTAGACAGACATGTACTGTAACTTGACTCGTTGGCGGAGGCGTACAACCGTGAGGCGTTTATTCTAGTTTCCATTTACTGGCAGAAACAACGTATTCTGAGGATTACTGTTGTCCTCGCCCAACTACGAGTCATTTCCAGGAACCGGTAGCCAACTGGGAATGATAAACCCTTCAACAACAATTCCAGTAAAGCACCAGTGCTGGGAGTCACAGCTCCCTAATACCTTGTGTACTCTCCACATGGGCTGACGGTGCCAGAGGCAACGGCCCTCATTTGTCACTCTGTCGGAAAGACGGCTGATATACAAAAGACGGGTGCCGCTCTGATGCTGGTGCTGGTGGGGATATACAGAATAAAAGACAGCCTGATCCCTGGATGGAGCAGTCTGGAACAAATGGTGCCTCTGTTTGAGGGACCAACACAGAAATGATTTATCCACAGCTCATCAGTATAAATTCACAAGATTAAAAACAAGGACGCGTGGTTGGTAGTTAGTTTGTATGGTCAACAGGAAGTTTCCTATTCACTTACAAACCCTAACCCTAACCCAACCCTAACCCCAAACCCTAACCTTAACCCTAACCCTAACCCCAAACCCAAACCCTAACCCTAACCCAACCATAATCCAAAACCCTAACCCTAACCCTAACCCTAACCGTGGCATCATGTACTTCTACTTCATGTTGACTGCTTAATGTTTCAATTTCAGTAATCAGATTATTGTCAGGACAGAAAAAATGAACAATTTGAATAGTCAAATATGGGAACACACACACACACACACACTCACACACACACAAACCCTCTCTTGTTGTATCTTGCTCACCCCCCCACCCCGCCCTCTTTCCTCCTCCTCCCATCATCGCTTCTCTTCCTGCCAAATCATTTCCACCAAATCCATTTTGATACGACATCACAGCGCCGCATAAAGTGAAGATAATCCTTGACATTTTTATCATTCACCCCCCTTTTATTTAGTCTGCTCTCTCTCTGCTTGCCTGTCTTGTTTGCTGATAAAATCTGCCAGGCGATGCGAGCCTCGGCGGATCACACATCAAAAAGGGTCCGTTTTCACCCCGGAGGGTGACGGAGTGTCAAAATAATACTCCTCTGTGTGTGCTCTGGGTGGCAGCCTAATTTAAAAACTTCATTTGATGATTGTAGCTGTTTACATGTTGTTCTAGACGGACTGTTACGTCTGGATCCCCCTCCTATTCTCATTTACTACATGAAAAATATCTTAAAATAATAAATAAATAAAAGATGTTTCACTGTGAGTATAAGAGCATAAGTCAGAAGGGTCATTAAATAAATCAAATTAATTTAAACGGGGAGGCCCATTTCTGACAGGAAAATGAAAAACTAAGAATAAGAAAATAATACAAAAATGAACAAGGAACAGAAATAAGACAATAATGTGAAATAGAAAAACGAATGTAGTCAACAGTAGCTGTGCTTCATAGAGGACCACAGGTGTCATGCAAATGGTTCTGATTTATTCTATGAACTGATATATAATTGTTCAATAAAAGCAGGAATTGATAAACAATTTTACAAAATAATGATAATTAATCAATAAATCATCAGGCAGGTCTGTTTCATTAATTCATGTTTAAATGTTTCAAATCCAATAAATTGCACTACAGTGTGCAGACCTTTGTTTATGTTTTCATTCATGTTTAAATGAGCAATAACATGTTGGATTATTAAAAAAAATATATATATACAGTATATATATAAATAAGTTAATATGTCAATAAATAGGTCAAATTAAAAATGGGTTTATAAACAACATAGAACTGTCAATAACTACAAAAAACTACTAAAACTAAAAATACTAAAAAATAGGTTAATTAATACCTAAAGACAATATTGGAAATTCTCAATTAGAATAATTAATAATTGTTAAATTATCTTTCTCAAAAGAGAAAAGAGGTAGGTTTTGATCAGGAAATTAGTAAAGCAGTTCTTTATTCTCTTTTCTTTTTGATTTTCTTTTTTTGATTTTCTTTTTAGCGTTTACTCTGACACTCTTGGCCCTCGCCACAGTAAAATGTGGTCAAACAATGCAAGTTTGGAATGTATTCAGATCTATGATGTGCATGTTATATCTTTAGCGTGTATCAACTATTTTCTTTTCCTGGCTTCAATAAGTAACATCTGAGCGATATTACAGTTGGACGCATTGATGAAACATTCCTGTCTGTCCTCCATGTTGTCCATATAATGTTGTTGAGCTCATGTCAGTGCGTGACCAACGTGTGACTTATGCCGCTCTACTGTGATCCTTTGAAACAGGCGAGATTTACACCACAATAATTCTCCTTGGCTCAAGCTTCAATAAAAATAGATGTGAGTGTCCAGATAGACTGTAACAGGCTCACAGAGAGAGACGATATCAAGCTAAAGATATGTGGCCAAAAACCCAGTCACAGCCTCGATGATTCATCTCATCTGTCCACGTTGATACAGAAAAAGAACCTTTATCTAAGAACATGTTGTAGTTGTTGCCTGTCGGGCCACTGTTCTCCAACGTGAGGGGCTTTCCTGTAATAAGGCAGAAATCTTTCCCAACTGGTTCCTGTGGAATGAACAGCCCTGGCCAGGTTCTGATTTCAGCAGCAGCAAGCACAAACACTATAAATTTACAGTCACAAGAGAGAGTTTTTTAATAGGCAGTAACTCTCCCAGTCTTACTTTCTCTCCCACTGTTTGCTGAGGTAGCGGAGGCAGCTGGCAGCGCTCAGTATCGGCCTGACAAGGTGCTTTGAAATACCAATCACTGAGTTTATACAACAGGGAGGGCTTGTAAATGTGTCGAGTGGGGAAATATACAATGCCATACTTCCTTTTTTTCTCTGGTGAAGAAGGAGAGTTATGGTCTCAGCAGTGTGTATACCTTACAGGTGATATAATATATGCTCAGTCTTGTTCTGAAACCCATTTATCATGGATGACAGCAGAGGAAAGTGCTTTTAGTTCTGTTATCCTCGTGACAATCTGCGCTAACCTCTCGCCAACACCACCCACATGTATTCATGGATACATGAGACACTGAAAACTGAGGCTGGATGTGGCCGCGCTGTGAGTAATTTACAGCACCATTTGGCAGGAAGTGAGGAGAAAAACTTGCACTTTTACCCACAAAATAACACCTTAGTGGAAGTGTTTTTACCACCTGTGTCAGGCTTCTCATTTCTTCTCGGTAACCTTCGTTTTTTTTCCTGCTGAATTGCCGCTAGTTTTTTTCAGCTGTAGGTAGTTAGCTAATTCACATGGCCACATACCTGATATAATGCTGAAAGGCTAAAGATACAGAAAACCTGCACTTTTACCCACAAAATAACACCTTAAAGTGGTAAGTGTTTACCACGCGTCTCCTGAAATGTGGCTAGGTGTAGCTAGTAAGGATGTCTATAATTAACCGTTACCTTAAGCATTTTAACCGATTAATGCTATCAGTTAAACCGGTTAAAAGAAATGTTAATAATTAACTCTAAAGCTGAGCGACTCAGAGGAGCAGCTCATCTCTTTAAGGAGAGAAGCTGGTCCACCTTAACAGCCCACCTTAAGAGGCAGAGCCGGAGTTGCAGGATACAGGAAGTCGGCTCCGGTCTCTGGCTCGTTTGAGCAGAGCGGAGGAGTTGTAGTTTAGTAGCATTTATTCACCAACAAATAAACTGTGCACACACTGCTACACCTACGTTCACAGCTAGAACGCCACCAACAACCTCACACTCACCACCAACACACACACGGTCTGTTGGAAACTCACTAAAGTTACTCAGACTACATGTGGCGGCTGCGAGCACGAAGCCTCCGGCAATGCTACAGCTGCTAACGTAGCACAAATACACACACTGTTTGTTGGCCACTTGCTAAAGTTATGCCGGGCAGATACACAGCTGACAACCTGCTAAACTAAACTAAATGTGCGGTGGAGACTTTTACTGGGAAAGTGGCTGCATGTCCACGACACTACACGCAGCATCGTAGCTGCTAAGCTAACGCTCCTGGACAGTGAACTGGGGTCAACCAACATCTGTTATGCTCCTGCAGCTGATACACCGCTGCATGAGAGGCACAAATCTTGTCGGTTAATAATCGGTAAACGAGGGTCGGTTATCGGTTAAGAACATTTTTCAAAATGAGCATCCCTAGTAGCTAGCTAATTAGCTATGTGAGATGTGTTTGAAAACAGATGTTTAAAATAAAAATTCTGTCCACACGACTTTCGCTTTGCGAAAAACCTCAGTCCACACTAGAACGCAAAAACGACTCCAAACGCCGGGCCAGTAGTTGGCGATAAAGGCTACGTCAACAATACGTCAAAAACCAGAGAAACAGATTGTGAACACACGTAGTGATGTCATTGTTGCAGTCACACAATGTCAGCAGAACGGGAAGAAACAGGAAAACCTGACGTTATTCAGGTTCGGGAGTGTTCTCGTATTTCTCCTGTTGCTAATCTTGAAGTTACATATTTTAAATAGTATAAATTAGCTTTGTGTCATGTATTTGGAATCAAACCAGAAACCAAAAGACTGTGTATTGCTCCTTAAATAAGCTAAATCAGTTGTATTAGTGTTAACACAGTATTAGGTTTATTTATGTTATTTACCCAGTGAATAACACATTAAAGTTGAATCTTTATACCAGATGTTTCTCTCAGCCGAAGTTATCAATGCCTCTGAGTCCACATCCCATACGGATATGAGTTACAGAGAGCAAGTGGGAGTGAAATAGCAGGAGGTGAAGAGTGGAAACAGAGTCATCCATGCTTCAAAGATATCAGGAGTAAATCTGTATTTATGATTCTGTGGAAAATCATGACATTATCTCACCCTCTAAAGTTGGTGGTACATTTGGAGCTGGAGGGGAAACTGTCCTACTTCAGCAGAAATCTGAGGTCAGCGCAGAAAATATTTCACGGCGTGTCAGACGGCTCTGCACATTGTGAATAATGTTCAACATGACACCGTAATGCTTGTTCAGGTGAAAAACGGTTCCCTCCGCAACTTTCTGGGGCAGCGGTAATAATATTCCGTCTGAGGTTGAGAAAGTGGCGTCGCTGTGTGTGAAATATGGCGCTACTTCACATTCATGTATTCATCCTGGAGCGATAAATTAGACCCCAGACATTTCAATCTAACTTCCTAAATAGAGCACTTTGTCACCACAAACTAAAGGAGAGGCATGTTGGGTGATCAACAGAATAATTCATGAGCATTAGAAACGGGCTGACACACGTGATCTGCAGAATTAGCCGTAAAACATACTGTACAGTAAATAATCACGGTGCACAACAAGAAGAGAAAATACTGCTTTCATTTGACATAATTCCTCATCCCCTCCAACTCTGTAACCACATCCTTTATCTTGATCTCTGCAGTCAAATATCACACATAAAATAAATGAGAGCGCTGCAGCCGGGTGAGGATCATTTGTTTGAAGTGACATGGCTGATAGGCGTTGATTTACTCACACAATAATGGCCTTTTAATTGAGCTCTTCCGTCCTTTGTTACATCAAAGCCTGACAAGTGGTTTGACAACAGCGCTTTCTCCTTCCCCTCCTGTGACTGACAGGCACAATATGGCCGCCCTCATCTCTCCCAGCTTCCTTCAACTGTCACGACTGCACACCAGATTGAAACCGGACACCTTTTGCCTGAGGGACATATTGCATGTCTGACAGAATTAGAAATTAAAGTGGTTATCCCTTCAGAAAACGCAGAGTTACTGCGGGGCAGTTTGATGTTATTCAGCGCAACATGCGTGCTCTCGGTTTGATTTATCTGCAACGACAGAAATACAAACAAAGAAAGCAATCTCATTTACCACCTTCCAGTGTTGCCATAGTCTGTTAAACCACAAGTCAAGTGTTATGACAGACTTTGTCTGCTTTGCTGGCACGTCTTGAGGGAGAGCAGAGGAGGCGTGTGGTGTGTGCTGAGCGATGACAGATGTGGGACGAACGCTGAAATGCATCTCCTTCTGTAAAAGCTGTGTTTTTTGGTTTGAAACGCTTGCTGCTGACCGGTGATTATGCAGCTGTATGCACGCAGGAACACAGCCTATGTTTGGCGTAGCTCTCTCTAAATGGTGCGTGGATCCATTCCTGACGTGTATGAATGAGGGTTAAATAAATAAAGCCATCAAAGTGGGGAGCATGCGAGGAGAGAGTCGCCTTCACTGCTTCCCCCTCTGTTGCTCTGTTTGAATAACCCACAGGCTTTTCTATCAATGTAACGTATTGAACAGGGTGAATCAATGCGTGACATAGTTCCTGGTCTAGCGCTCTGTTGCAGCTAACTGCTCCTTCTTTGATTCTATAGACAGGCTCAGGATTAATGGGGATCCAGTATGAGAGCCATTGACTTCTGTGTCGCCCTCTTTCTCATTATCAACACAGGGAATCTGTTCCAAATACAGAATGGTTGCAAGAGGACACATTTAACACTCAACAGACGGTGTGACATCGCTGGTATTCCTTCATTTGTGTGGTGAAAAAGGTTAAGCTGCATTTCTGATATATCATGTGTGCTGTTGCAGTCTGGCGGTGTACAGTATATTTACAGGCCAAACTCCTGCAGCTTCCTCTGTCATTTGTTTTTACAAATGTTCCATTGTCCTCTCTTATGAAAGTGCCTTGAAACACTTTGCCAAATTCTAAAGGCAGTGTAGTTCCCCTAAATACCGTCTTACCAATTACTTTATGCTTTTATGGGCTTGTTGTTTTCCTCCAAAGGTTCGCTTTGACCAAAAGTCAATCGTTGTTACATCTGCATCATATTGCTGAAATGCCGTTTGTGATTTATAAGCTGCCAAACTAAACTGCACCATTGGATCGATAACATATAAAACGATAAGTTACTCAAATAAGGTCAGTGCCATGGGTGTCTCAATGAACATTTTAGCTAGGGAAACATTCACAATACAGAAACCATATTGCCTCGCCTGTTAACATTGACCTTTAGCCTCACAGCCTCCTGTCTCATCTCAATCCTTAAAGTCACTCTTCCAGAGTTTAGACAGGCTTCTCAAAGCTTGTTGGGAATTCCCGTCTACAAGCAAGAAGCTTTAATTTGATTGGTTTTATGTTCTCAATATGGATGTGTTGCAGTTTGTTATTGTAATATTGTTCATAAACAACAGACGTGTGAGTAAGATGGACATCAGCTTTAGATAAATCCGTGGCATACACCCTGACAGATGTGATAAGCCTGGCCACCGCTTTGCATCTGTGGAAGTGTTTCAAACAGAGGGGAGATCAATGGTGAATGATTGCCGGGCTACTGTGTGGAGTGAAGGCTACAGGGAGCAATGGAAAGGTTGGTTTAGTGCCTCCAGGGCTGTGCAGTCACAATCAATTTCCCTGCAGCAGTCAAGCAAAGGTCCACTACGAGATTTTTCAAAAACCCTGAAAAGTAAAAGTAGAAAGTGCTTTTTGCAAGAGTGGATGTGAAATAGCTCTTATTTTGAAAGGGAAACGTTGTAGTAATGTTGTTAAAAACACAATATTTTGGGAATTTGATCAAAAACGTACATTGCTACGCTTGTCAAGCTTTCCTTTCTATCCACTATCATTCAGAATATGACAACACTCAGAATTTAATACAGGTCATATAAACAGCATATTACGTTTAGATATTTTGAATCAGGCCTTAATCCAAATGGAGCACGTTCTGATTAAAACATGTGGGATATGTCGATATTATTCAGCTTTTAGGAGTATTATTTGGACATGTATACGGCTCATTCAGTTGAGGTTTTAGCCGACAGTTTGCAGAGATGCATGCCCAAAGAAAAGCCCACATTTCTGGTCAGAAGGAGAAACACACCTACTTTTAAACATGATGAAAGACTTGGATATCAACAAGGCAAGGCAAAGCTTTTCAAGAAGCTGGTTAAAGGAATGAAAGAGGGAGGCTGTGTTCGCACAGCCCAACAAGTCTGCCACTGGTTACGTTCATTGGAATATTGGAATATTATTTTTTATTAGCCATGTAAACAGCTTGTAGTAGTTGCCTTTTTTTTTTTTTTTAGCAAAAAACAGAATATTTTGTTCATGTAAACGTAGTCATTCATATATGCTGTTTGTAGGCTTTTATATATAAATGGGTCCTTGAGTTCAGACGGATGTTTTTTCTGGTTAAAATAACAACTAGCGCTAGCTGATTCCATCAGCTAACCAGCTAATTAACGTTACCTCCATAAGTTGGTGCACATTTCTGTCTGACTTGTTTTAAAATGAGCACCCCATAAGTGAAAACACACTCGATGGCTACATATAGGGCTGTCAAAGTTAACACCATAATAACGCATTAACGCAAATTCATTTATATGCAACTAATTTCTTTAACGCATTGATGCAACTTGTGATTTTTAGGTTTTAAGGCTAGAGAGAAGATACTGGTATCATATGAAACTAGAAAACTTGATGAATCCATCGTGGAGGAGGCAAAATACCACTCCAAACTTCTCTGGGCACATGCAGTTTGGGGCAAGTCATAGTCAAGTCAGCACACTGACACACTGACAGCTGTTGTTGCCTGTTGGGCAGCAGTTTGACATGTTATGATTGGAGCATATTGTTTTATGCTAAATGCAGTACCTGTGAGGGTTTCTGGACAATATCTGTCATTGTTTTGTGTTAATTGATTTACAATAATAAATATATACATATATTTTCATAATGCAGCGTATCTGCCCACTCCCATGTTGATAAGAGGATTAAATACTTGACAAATCTCCCTTTAAGGTACATTTTGAACAGATAGAAATGTGTGATTAATTTGCGGATAATCATGATTAAATATTTTTAATGGATTGACAGCCCTACTACATACAGTACATGATATAATGCTGAAAGATTGGGACTAAAGCTACATGTCAGCGTCTGGTTTGGATGTACAGAGATGCTAACGTTCCTCTAAACTATACTATAAACTATATAATTGGCTCCCACACAGTGGATGTACCGGACCAGTACTGTTGTTTGTAACCTGTAAACCCACAAAATAATGTTATGTAGTGTTAGCTGTGCTCTTGTATTTTCAGTTTTATAGGATAATATAAAAACAAGATCCCACCCTCCTCAGTCTTTCTTATGAAGAACATGTATTTAAATAAGAAGCTGCATTAAAACAACGTATATTTTGCTTTTTAAAGCAGTAAAAACAAGAAGCCTTTTTTTTCACACGGTAGCCAGCAGGCAGCTCTGAGTTTTTGGAATAAGATTCTCCACAAAAAGCCAAATCTAGAGGGGTGTGAAAAACTATCTTTGATGTCAGATGAAATTTCACTGAACAGAACAGTACAATCTGATTGCAGGCTGGCGTCCTCTGGCAGCCGGATCTCTCCGGATCGTTCCACCCACAGGACATGCACAATGCATCTGTGCTACTGAGAAAGCGCGCGTGTGTGTGTGTGTGTGTGTGTGTGTGTGTGTGTGTGTGTGTGTGTGTGTGTGTGTGTG
>CAKALG010015589.1:0-14195 GCA_916700815.1 Helicolenus hilgendorfi | reverse complement strand
GGAGGGTGTCGGGGCACCTTCGACCTCCGAGGGCTCCTCTCTGGGGCAGAAAGGCCAGGGAGAGAGAGAGGGAGGAAGAGGAGGGAAGGAAAGGAGGAGATGTAGGGAGGGAGGGAGGAGGGGGGGAGAATAGGTTGGCTCCATGCTATTCCCTTTGAGTCACCCTCCCACCTCCCTCCGCCTTCCCTCCCGCGGGTCTTTCCAAACTCAACACACATTTTCCAGAGAAAACGAAAAAGAGAGACAGAAAAAAAAGCAGAGAAAGGATAAAGGAAGGTTGGAAGTTTTAATAAGCAGGATGGGAAGGTATATCTCTCTATTCTCTCTTTTTCTCGCTCCCCCTTTCTCACCCCCGTCCTTGTCGACACCATCTCCCGGGGAGTAACAAGGTCTTTTTTTTGTTTTTAATCTGCTTGAATAAGGGATAGGCAGCAATTCTCACTCCCTTTTTCTCTCTCACACACAGACACTTAGTCTAATATGAGCACAGATAAAAAAAAAAGTAGAAAGGGTAAGGGACAGAAGAAGAGAGACAGACAGACAATGAGAAAGAAAGATACATAGAGATTTAGGAAGGCAGCAGAGACAGAAACAGAAAGTGATGCAGAGGATGCTGGGACAGGGAATTGATGGTGAAATCCAAATTGAAAGAGTGGCTGAGTAAGGGAATATGGGACAGTATGTTTTTTATGGGAGGAAGAGTGTGAGATAGGTGTGTGTGTGTGTGCGTGTGTGTGTGTGCATGTGTGTGTGTGTCATGGGACTCTAGCTTCCTGCAGGAACTGACACACACAGCAGTTCTAGTGAGCCACCCAGGACCTCAGTCAGCACCCCCTTTAACACGCACACTCACACACACACACACACACACACACACACAGACATAGTGCCCCTGGAGGAGAGTTAGCACAGGTCTGAGGAGGGGGGGGGCAAGGATTGGAGGGTTCAGTACGTCATAGACACCCCAAGGGTCATGCTTTCCTATCCTCCTATCCCTGTAGAGCTGAACGAGAGACAGCGCAGGAGAAGTGGAGAGAGAAAGAGAGAGATAACTGCATATTTACCACATTCAGCAGTATCTTATTTCCCTGTTGGGATCGAGTCAGAGGAAGTGTTTAACTGTTCTCTGATAGGCTGCAAACCAGAGCAGAAAAACTAGCTACAGCTGACAAACAACTACAGTAGTCAAACTGTTTTTGCCGTGGTTTTGTAAAATGTGTAATTTGATCTAAGTGTTAATGACAACAGGGAGAAAAAATTGTCAATAGCCTAGTGGTGCCAGGATTAGCATATGGAGCGAGCAGATGCACCATTTCTCACCCAGAAATATTGGACTCATTACAGCAGTTGTGATACTGGTTAGTATACTACTGGATATTTTTTTACATCCCCTGATCGGCCTCGAAAGTTCATCCGATTTCAAATCGTAAATATTAAACATGTTCAGTATTTACGATCGGATATCCTGTTATGTGTGGGGAATCCTGAGGACAGCCGATGACGCAGTCACGTGGGAAAGAACAATAGCCAATTGAGAACCAAGCTGACTGAAGAGGAAGGACAACCACTGCCGTCATGGCGGCTAATGCATGAGCTAATGCAAAACGCGAAGTAGTAGTAAGTTGGATCTCAGAAATGGAGGACCAACTTATTAAAAAGTCACGTTTGATCGCAAGAGATTTTGCGAGAGTTCTGATTGGGTTTTTTCAGTCTGGACTCTTGTTGTTCATGAATGGAATCTGTTAGTGTGTGGTGTGCTGTTTGGGCCAAATCGTTGCTCACCACACACTATAGGGACAAAACTGTTATTGTTATAAGTTCAAATTTAACATAACATGGCATTATGTGTGTCTCACATTTTCAACATCTGTTAACATTTGAAAACTCTTTTAGTGTGGGCCAGCCTTTAGTTAGGTTTAGGAAACAGTCACGATTGACGTTAACTTCACTCACTAGCGACTCATGTGACTGACGATACTAACGTGTCACCTTACTAACACCTGATGTGACAAAATAAGTCAACAGTGGCCTCCTGGTTGAAAGTCTTGAGTCTGTTTGAGAATCCATATAAGTGCCATTCATCTATCTAGACACATGAACTTCAGAGCGCAACTCGTTCAGTTGTTCCTTTTCCATCAAGGAAAAAGGGCAAGTGAGGATAATTTCAAATTTCCATCTTGATGGTGGAAACAAAAGAGAAAGGAGGATAGAAGAGGGGAGGCAGAGACAGAGAGGGAGAAATACAGCAGTCGGTTTGGAGAAACCGCAAGGAAAAACAAAATCCATGAAAAGAACAAAAAGAAAAGAAAAGCCCTGCCATCTCTCTGACTTCCTCCCAGGATATCACCAGACCACAGAGAGTAGTGAAAAAGCACACAAATCTCTCTCTTGCCCCCCCTCCACCCATCTTTCTCTCTCCATATCCCCTTTGTCATCTCTCTCTCCATTTAGTCTGACTCCCGAGACCGACGAGTGCTCTGTCTCTTTTCACATCCCTCTCATGTCTCATTCATTCTTTTTCTCTTCAAATCTCCTCTTCTCTCACTTGTATGGGTTTTCTTTCTCCTCCTAATACTGTCAGCAATCCCTCCATCCTAACTCCTCTATGGTTCACTTCATCTCTCCATCTTTCCTCCTTTTTCTCCTTGATATCCCTCTGAGCAGGCCGTTATAAACCATGTGGAATTGATATTACAAATTGTGCGTGTTTGTGTGTCAGAGACGTATAGATTTAAGCCTCTCATGTGGATCTGACAGCTTGCTGGAACTCTATTACATTATCAGTGTGTGTGTGTGTGTGTGTGTGTGTGTGTGTGTGTGTGTGTGTGTGGTGTGTGTGGTGTGTGTGTGTGTGTGTGTGTGTGTGTGTGTGTGTGTCTTAACACAAACCTGTCTGGACAGTTGATTCATCCCAGGTCCCTCCACACTCTGAAGACTCCCCTTCTTCTACCGCTGAGGAGAAAGGAAGAGGGAGAGAAATTAAAATGTATGTTTATAGTATTTATTGTCAGACTGTACTGAGTAGGGCCAGAGCCATGATCAAAAACCCAAGATCAAAAACCCAAGATGTGCTCAATCTCATTTACAGCTGAAAAAGTTAATAGATGAAAATGAATCAACAACTATGTTCATAATCTATTAATCGTTTCAGTCATTTCTCCGAGCATTAATTGGTTCTGGCGCCTCAATTGTTAGGATTTGCGGCTTTTCTTTGTCTTATATGATAGTGAACTGAATATGTTTATAGGTTTATGTATTTGTTTATAGGTTTATGTATTATTCCCAAATCAAAGCCAACATTGCATGTGTTTAATACGCTGACATGTCTGATTTGACTCGCGGTCAGAAACACAGGTGAAATAAACTGGTTCACAGGAGAAAACACACCAAAGTCTGGCGACTCGCGGACAGAAACAACGGTGAAATACGGTACTATGTAGTACTATGCTACTTGCTTTTACACGACCACCAAGGTTATAAAGAAGAGGATGGATTTCATGAGTGGAGGTGTTTTGCCAGCGGTAACGTTATAAGTTAGTTTGGCAAACTTGTAGCACTGCTCCTGTAGGCTATCGTGCTCCAGGGAAGTGAAGAAGAGTTTGGTTGCAATGTTATTCAAGGAAAAAGTGAACTCCAGTCAATGAGCCGCAGCCTGTAAAGGTCCAGACACACCAATGGCCATGAGAAGCAGGTAATTATTGGTTATCAAAAAAATTCCTTATTGTGCATCCCTAATGACAATACTAACAGACCTGTGTTGAAACTAGACAACAGGTCTGCTTATAATAAATCTAACAGTTTCCACTAGAGTCTTAGTCTAGTTAGTCTTAGTTTTTGCTCTGAATTAATTTTGTGCTCCCCTTTGTCGCCCCAACTTTGGATTCAAGGTGCAAGCAGTCTCTACAATCTGTGATCACTCCATATTGGAGGTTTTATTGGCGGGTTGTGAAGTCTGCACCTCTGCAAATGTTTATCCTCTGTAAATGTAAAGTGTTATGTAACCCTAAGAATAGACAAGGGAAGCAACAAACATGCAGGTATTGACAATGACAATGTCCTGAGATCTTTCTGACACGAACACAGAGCTGATCAGAGCTGGAATGTGACACCGACTTCCTGGGTACAACAGGAAGGAGGGAAGTACAGCTGGCACACAAACAGGAAATGGCTGGAGCCACCACACAATGGGGTTTCCTGTGCGCTCCCTCCCCACCACACGATTCCTCACTTCTCACTTACTCACCTCCGTCTCTGATCTCTCAAAATCCTGGTTCTCATCCTGCTTCTCCCCAGTGACCCCCCACCCCTCCAACTCTTTATTCCTCTCCTCATATTCCTCAATCCATATCCTCCTCAGCTCCCAGCTGACCCTCCCCATCCTCATGGTCGAGCTAAGCCAAAAAGCTCAAATGAAAACAAGAAGTTATAAATCAGTGAAGTGTTCCTTTTACAGGAAAAACAAACTGTTGAGATGTTCCTTGTTTCAGTTAAACCCCATGGTGTCAACTTGTACACACAGTCAAATATACTGTATGTGCAGGCCAAATATAAGGAAAGATTTGCTAAATGCATGGGTGTTCAGTTTTTCCTAATAGTAATGTAGACAATTAAAATTTAGTGTCGGTGTTCTAAATCCTACACGGCAAATCTGACGACTGTTAATCAAAATATATTGAAACATCCAATGCCAATCTAATCTTCAAACTACTACAGCTGAATCCTTCCATTTGAGTGATTCATAGTACAGGTAGACTAATTAATTGCTTATTTAATCGGCGCCGATAGGACGTTTTACAAACTATCGTTATCGTGGAACTGGCTCTGATACTGGCCAATGGCTGCGCAGCCGCCCACCAAGTCATGCTGGGACATACATCACGATTTTGCATGGAGGCTCCGTACACAAAGTCATAGTAGAGAGAAGAAAAGAAGTTATTCCTCGAATATATAACGCAACACTATCAGCTCTTTGTGATACAGGACAGGAAATTATCCACTGCTTACTGTACCAATTTGGCGTTCTCTCTTCCAAATAATCCAGCTATAACTAGATAGCTAGATAGCTAGATAGTTAGCTGGATGGATGGACTTCACTGATCCCAAATTGGATAATTATTGTGTTACAGTAGCACGTCATCCAGGCAATGCACCTGAACAGTATATAAAATGTACCTATCATGAGACATGTAACTACCTATTTATGAAATGAAATCATTGCACACTTTAGGATCCTCCTTACCCCGGAAAAATGCTCGAACATTCCTGCTCCAAATTATCGTTATTATATCGGCCTTTAAAAATCCACTATCGGTCGACCTCTAATCCATAGCAGGCTGTATTGGGACATTAAACTATCCAGCCAGGCTTGACATTTTTACATGCAACTGTTCAATAGCAACTAACAACATAGTGAGGTGACTTCACTTCATGGTTTACTGGCCAAAGTTAACACCGATGTGGGATTTCCATCTAATACAGCCATACAGTGGACACACATACACGTTGCGGATCCTAATGCTATTACAACCTAGTTTGAAAAAAAATCTGCAATATCTGATAACACAGAATAAGGATGGACAGGAAATCAAATAAGTTATCTGGATGACACAGAAGAAAAGAAGTAAAGGCAAATTTTGAAACACACATCAGAAGCAAATGACGTGTCCCCATTCCCACTGCTTCATACATTTTCAGTGCATTTGATCCCCTAAATATAAAGGAGCACAACCTGCTGAAAATATGTAGCTATAACACATAATACTTCTTTGTGAAATTCAAATGAAGCATTTCACAGGGCTGGTGAACAAAATTCTAATATGGAGCGGTGAAATCACCCTGCTCATCACATCCAATGAAAACAGAGACAAGGCTGCGGGTCATTTCTTCACATCCGTTCAAAAAGTTAAAATAACTGTAATATTAATAATATTCCAGTCAAGACTCATTATGATCCAATTTAGTGAAACTCAGACACATTGATGAACAACGCCAAACAAACCCTAATAGTGCTACTGCATGACAAATGTGATCATGAGCATAGTTTACTTAAATCAGCATTTTTAGTTGTTGTTTACTTCAAGTCTTTCCAATAGAGAGATAGTTACTGTATGAGAAAGGGAGTCTGCCTGAGGTGTTGATCTTTACTACAGGAACAAATTAAGCATATTACCATAATTATGACATTACAAGAATTACTATATTGATGGACCTAAAGTAAAACCAAAACCGGGCAGACAGCTGGGATGAATATGAAAACCACAATCATTTCTGAGCATTTCTTCCACATAAAAAAAATGGGGAAAATCTGTATTTACTGCAGAGTCAACTGCTTTGTTTATTCTACACCACAAAAACATACACAGCTAAAGTGTTGTTTTTCCCATAACTTGGAGGCAATTGTGCAAGAAGATAAAAATAAAATCTATTTTCTCTCTATCTTTCTCTCTCTCACACACACACAAACACATATATAGATATATATATAGATATATACACACATAGAGGTGCTCCAAGGCATAGCAGGCCTACACTACAAGAACATATTTCATGTTTAATCCTTTTTTTTTCGGTTTGGTACATTTGGTGAAGTGAGAAAGTTGCGTCCAGAAATGCAGCTTTGAGTCCATCTCAAAACAGTGGTCCTGAGGTTTACTTTCAGCGTGTTTTGTGTTGCATTGACCCGCAATTCAGAAGGATAGACTCTCCCCCTCCTCAAAAACTAAAAAAGAAAAAACAACCTGGGTCAGCACTTGGATCAAGTCTGAAATCTCCCTTTGAGAGTCTGGGGCTGGAGCTGGTTCTGAGGGCCAGATGTAGACCACAGTGTGCTAATAACAGACTAATGGATCCCTGGACAAACACACATGCACGCACGGACGTATGCGCTCGAGACAGACCCACAAAGGATTTGGACTTGAAGGCTGTTCGTCTGCCTGAACAGAACCCAGCGCGGATAGAGACCTCCCACCATGACTAACATGTCTGCCAAACATAGCAGAGAAGAAACACATGAGAGAAGGTATGGGAAGAGGAATCCAGAAGAAAAACATAGTACTTGCTCTAAGCTGATAAAAACACCTATAGCATATTACCCCACAATTAAAAGCCGTTTCTCACCAAGCACGGATTTTCGTCCAAAAACTTTGCGCGGAAATTTATAAAATTATTTTGTGAATCCGCACATCCCTGCAGAACATTCATTCTGGAGAAAAAATATTCAGACGGACCTCGACTTCAGCGGATTTCCGCCTGCGGAAATATATTTTTGACCAATGAAATCTTTTGTTCCAACTGATCGAAGTCATTCTGCATCATAATAATTAGCCATGTGCTTCTGTTTGTTGAATAGAGACTGTGTGTTTTTGGTGCAATGGGCCTTTTGAACAATGGACTGTCGGACAAATGGGCTTTTTTCGGTCCAATGGGACATTTTTCAGACTATCGGTGTTTCGGAATAACAATGGGTCGTCCCCTTCTCAACACCCAATAATGTACGACAAACACTATTACCTCAACAACCAAATAAATGACAATATATGACTTAAGGACGCCCAGCAGTTGGGACACGATGAAGATGGTCATGTAGTTGATGTGTACTTGCTAACGCTATATGTTGGTCACAGAACAGGGCTAGCCACAATAACGCTAGCATTAGCATCACATTTGGGGTCCGTTAGTTTATGTATTGTGTAGTTAACGTTAGCCCCTTAGACATTCTCGGTCTGTGTTATTGTTGTGAGAAGTGGACAAATGGACTATTAAGAAGGAAACTCATTTGGCTCATTGACGAAAATGGAACACGGCAACGCTGATAATTTACATTGGAACTGGTGTGAATAGTTGTCATGCGGAAAATTTGCACGCAGATTTTTCTGTATTCCTGCAGCGCATTTTCGCATCGCACTAGTGAGAAACGGCTTAAAGCCATGTGTTGGGTTGCATGATTAAAACAATACTATACCTTCAGCATCTGTAGCGGCATGCAATGCAAAGGTGTATACGTGTTGCTGATGCATTTGTTTACAAGTAGTTTGAAGTCAGAGCAGCAGTCAGATGTTACTCTCTAATGGGTGCAAACTGGACACTCAAAATCCTAATTCCAAGCCATATTTGATGCCACAGCAACCTGTTTCAGACCACAACACACATCTTAGCACCCTGACAATATTGTGCTGCCTCACATACTTTAAGGAAGGAGGAAGAATCTTCTGGAAGCTACATGAAAAGAGGGACCTGTTTCACATAGATCCGAATCAAAGGTTTCACTTTCTGACAAGCAGTGTTCCCTGCTGAGACCACACTCTGCTCGAACCAGGCTTCCCTGGTCTTGCTGTGACAGGGATTCTCTGTATTTTTTCCCTGACAAATAAAATGGTGAAATCGTGGTAAAACCACATTCCTTTGGTAGTTATGGAGAGTTTGGGACGTTCTAGAAAGACCTAGATGTAGTGGTAACTCTGCCTCTGATAAAAGCCCAGTTTTCCTGATGGGACTGTAGGGAATACAGTGTGTTTCATTAGCCAAGCACACATAGCTTTATTTAGATTCCCCTATCCTTCCTCTGTGCCCCCTCAGAGACACACACACACCGTGAACCCTGCACACACCAGGGGGTCGGTGGGGGAGTGTATGTGTGTGTGTGGCAGTGTGGGAAGGGTTGAGCATGCTCGCACATAATGTGTGAGTGAGGCAGAGCTCAATTAGATTTGTGAGCGTGTACACGAGAGAGTGTGTGCGTACATGTGCGTAGTGTACAGTATTAGATAAAAATATTCATTTGGAGAGAGACGTGAAGTATGTGTGTAAGGAAACCTAAAGCATTCAGATGTCTTTCCACAGGTGTGTGTTGCTTCATCTCTTCTCTGCCTTCAGTACATCTCACTTTCCTTCACTCTCAGGCCTCCAGTTTGAAAAATGTAGACTGGCACAATAAGCCGATTAACTCCCCAGCACTACCAGAATTTCATGCAGGCGCAAATGAAATATCTGTAAACTTTGGGTTTAATATTTCTAAGATACAAAGAGTTGAATGAGGTGGTGTTATCACCCTTTTTAAACAAAATACTGCCCATTTGTAGGAAGACGTTTTCTTATTTTTTAGGATTTTTTTTGCCTGATTAGACCTTTAACTGTGCACTGTGTGGATATGTACAGACGAGGGCTGTCAAAGTTAACGCAATAATAACGCGTTAACGCAAATTCATTTTAACGCCACTAATTTTGTTAACGTAACTTGCAATTTTTAGGTTGGAGCCAGCTCAGTTTTAAAGCCAGAGTGAAGATACTGATCACGAAGGAGGCTAAATAACGCTCCAAACGTACACAAAACTTTGGCGAGGAAAAACTGTCATGGCCATTGTCAAAGGGGTCCCTTGACCTCTGACCTTCAAGATATGTAAAAGAAAATGGGTTCTATGGGTACCTACAAGTCTCCCCTTTATAGACATGCCCACTTGCATGCATAACGTAAGCATATTTGCCCACTCCCAAGTTGATAAAAATATTAAATACTTGACAAATCTCCCTCTAAAGGTACATTTTGAACAGATAACAAATGAGCGATCATTTTGCGATTAATCGCGATTAACGATGGACATCATGCGATTAAATATCAATCCATTGACAGCCCAGACTGAGCTACATTTACATCTATTATTTTCCTGTCAGTTTTATTGCACATGTTGGACGAGACAAATTACAACTTTATCATTCTTTTTATTATCCTCCTGGGAACCGAGTTAAAAAAAGTGTCTTCCAATTACTTTTTTTTGTGATTTCCTTCCTATTTAGGGTTAAAAGAAAATCTTAACAATTTAGGCTTGTTAAACTTTATTTTTATTGTCCACTGTATAGTGGACTACAGGACTATTTCAGTGTGAAAAGACAAATAAAATGAACAGATTATGGCTCTAGAGTGATATTAAACCAAGAATACATTCAAATTGATTAAAAAAAAAAAACACATGCCCTATCACTGGAAAGCCTAGGATGTCCTCTTTACAATACACCAGGGGTTGATAGAGTAGGTCAAAAGAGTAAGAGGATATGCATGTGGACAAAATGTCCATTACAGAGGACACATGTCAATGGGCTGGGTCTCAGGAGGTTATGTGGAGTCTGATGACGTCCTGAGCAGAGAACTCAACAACCAGAATACATGCAAATGCAGAGACTTTAAGAACTAATGCTAATCTGCTGTTTTCAGGTCAAACATTAACCAACCTAATCTTAGTGATTTTGGCATGTTCAGTGAATTACACCCCACAGAGAATTAATGAGATGAAAAACTTGCACAGGTTCACATGTCTACGTGTGGCAAATAATAGTGATATTAATTTCGGGTGATATCACCCAGGCCTATGTAACATGGCCACATATACACATAAACAAATACAGAAGTAGCGTACCTGTAGGCAAGCCAATAATTATTGCGACAGCAGAGGCCTAGAGATCAAACAATCTGCCTCAACAACATCACATGCACACACGGCACGAATTCAGCACCGACACACACCCCAGAGCATGATATATGTGTGAGTGTGTGACACTAACAAGATGCTACTGGGAATCCTTGAAGCATCTATACACATTTGCACACACACACAACAATTAAGTCTTGCTTTTGCTGCTGCTTTTGTTGACCCCTGAGACACCTTTTAGTCTATCAGAAGTGTGTTTTAGATGTGGGTTTCAGCAGATACACCAAATGTAGTTTAATGAGAACAGTAAAGAAGTGTAAGTAGGGTAAACTTTGAAGGGGGTGTGTACTTTGAGTTACTTGCTAAGGTTTTGAAGCAGCTCTCATACAGTAAATGCCGTCTCACAGCACGGGTGTAAACATGGAATACTTGTGTGTACTTGGCAGCCCCGGGTAATTTCCACAGATTGCTGTAAGAGGTCTGCAGATGGCAGGAATGTCAAAGACAAATGCCAAGGTGCTGTTTTGTTTTTCACATTATTTTTAGGTTTAACCATGCGAGTGTGTACGTGTGTGTCTGACTGTCTGTCTGTATGTTTTAAGAAATCCTCCCTAGCACCAACAGGAGAGCGACTGAAGCTGCGAGCATTAAAACAGCAGCATACAAGAGCACCGCATTATCCATTCTGTGCAAACACACACACACACACACACACACACAGCCAACGTAACATACAATGAACAGTGTCAAACACACCTGCAGACAACACAGTCCCAATAAACAATCAGATGCAAACACACACACATAACACATATACAAGCACACATATAGTAACCGTTATATCAAATTGTAACACAAAACTACACAACGCCCCTGTCTGCATTGTAATGGGCTGCTACGGTTCATTAGACAGGAATAAAATTATACCCGGGTGTCCACAGCGAAAACACACACACTAACTGACATTGATATGCATACACGAATAGGTCCCAATATGAGAATTGGGATTGCAGAATTTCCCAATATCAGAGTCTCAAGTCTAAAAACATACAGGTATTGAAAATTAGAACTTTGACCTTAAAGCTGAAAAATAAATGGGTCATGAGAGTTCCTCTGATCATATATTCATTTTATATTTTTCTAATCTAAAGTAGAGTGAAGTAGAGTGCCATGAGGAGACATATCAGTGAACACCTGCAGATGTTAAGATCGGGCAGATACATTAGACCAGGCTTGGAGAGTAACGGATTACATGGAACAGCGTTTAGGATACAAAAAAGTAATTGTAATCCATTACAGTTACAGAAAAAAAAAGACGTAATCAGATGACAGACACATTGCGCTGTCTGTGTGCGAGCTGCAGCTGATGATGATGAAGTCAGAGCTGTCAGGTAGAGGTAAGCGGCGTGGCTCACATTAGTGAAAAAATGCTTTCACTGGGTGGAAATTTCACCATTATTTTGTATACAAAGCAGAAAAGGGGAACAGAGTACATCATAGTACAGCGCAAGGTATCACAAAAAGAGGATGGTTTGCGCAGTTAATCAATATTATTAATTTTGCGGAGAGGCATCCCAGCGTAGAAAGAAGGTTTGTAGAAAATGAGCTTCAAATTTCTGATCCAGCAAACCGGTAAATTTGTAGGGCTGTACCGAATAGTTCAAAGCTTCATTCATAACGTTGACAATCAAATTATTATTATTCATAACTTGCAGAAACATTGCGTGCAAAGTCCACTTTCCACCTTCTCTTCCCCTCTCACAGAGCGAGAGAGGCACGCACCTATTAACAGCACCATAAATTACATTTATACGACCACAATAACACACAGTAAAGACCTAGAAATGGGCATGTAAGTTAATTTAATTTACTTTATATGAGTACTGCTGCTGCTCTAAGTTAAAATCCGGTGACTAATGTGTCAATGATTCGAGTCCTTGTATAATAACATAATTTTCACAGCTGGAAGGCAGGACTTGAACTGTACTGTGATGTTATTCCCCTTTTCTGCTTTACATACAAAATTGGTTTATTTGCATATTTGGTATTAAGGTAATCCAAAAGTAAAGGAAATTAATCAGATGACATTACTTTTATATTGTGATACTTGGATTGGGTTTCAAAATTTTTCAACAGGTAATTAGTAATTGTATCGGATTACATTTTTAACGTAACCCTCCCAAAGCTGCATTAGACACAAAATAATAAAAATGGATAACGGTGGCATAGTGCTATATTGGTACTTTTTTATTAAACTGCACTGCTCTCAGACAACCTCTTGCGAGCACAAAGAAAAACCCATTACAACATAGCTTCTTAATGTGATTAAGGCAGTCTGTGCCGGCTGAGATTAATGGCCAAGTCATCCACAACTGCTTGTAGAATGTATGAGGTCCTTCTCTTTCAGGTGATTGTACACCTGTAGCCATTATAAAGCCCAGGAATGATATGTGAGTTCCATCTGTAGTCTCTCATTTTAGCAGTGCACTGCAAATATTTACACATGGTTAAGACTGAGGGCAATTAATTACATTTTCTGACACAGCACCTGAATCTAGGAGAACAGACCTGCTGTTCTAGTAAGCCATTCCACGTTCATACCTGTACTCATTTGAAGTGGAAGTGGCATCCTCAGGAAAAACAAAAAACTTTTAAAAAATCTGACGACAAAACCTGACCGCAAAGTGTGTATAGGAAAATGGCAGTAATTTGAAGAGTACTATCATTTACACATTTTGATCACATCCAATACAATTCCCCTATAACACATTAATTCTGGGTGGAAAACAGGATGTGACCTGCTTTTATTAAGCTTTCTTATCTTGACAATGAAGGATTTAAAACCCCTGAAGAAGTTTGTTGTACCAAAATAAAGCACCCATAATGGAAAAGCAGGTTAACTATACTAAAGTAGGCAGATAATGCCTCAACAGGAAGCTACGGCTGTTTGGCATGCTCCAATTTTAGAGGACAGGAGAGGAGAGGAGAGGAGAGGAGAGGAGAGGAGAGGAGAGGAAACAGGAGGAAGGAGAGGAGAGGAGACAGGAGGAGACAGGAGGAAAGACAGGACAGGAGAGGAGAGGAGAGGAGAGGAGTACTGACAAGAGGAGAGCTGAAAAGTGGAACAGAAAAAGCAAAACAAAGTTATGCCTCTGCATCATGAGTTCATGATCATGGACACTTATTTACACAGTGGTTGTTGTTGTTGTTGTTGTTGTTATATACTGTGTATATACACACATATATACTATAAAGCAGTACAACAGTACATCTCTCTCTCTCTACTGTCTCCTTTCTCTACCTTCATATTTTCCTACCGTACTTACAAACCTCATCTATTTCCCCTCCCTCCCTCCCTCCCTCACCTTTTCTGTCTTCCCTTGTTCATTACCCACATCCTGCGATCTTTCTTCACTATTGTCTCCATCTCTTAAGTGTTTCTCTCCCCTGACCACTGCTCACCCTCCATGCTTTGTTCTAACATCCATCCTTCTCCATCACCCCCTCCGTCTCTCCTCTCCTCTGCATTTCCCCTCTTCTGCCACATTCCCACTTGCTTCCCTTCTATCTTTGTCTGTCCTTCTCTTCTGTCCCATGAAAGCACTTATAGCCTCAATAAGAAAACCCTTTGTCTTTTTTTTTTCCTACTAAACAACACATGCATGCACGCACACTATCAGGGCCATTTATTCCCAAGGCAGCCCAAGGCTCCGGTGTTCCCAGATCTCTTTGACGAACGGGTCACCGTGGCCAATCATGCATTGGCCAGGCGGCCCA
>CAKALG010015588.1:0-11405 GCA_916700815.1 Helicolenus hilgendorfi | reverse complement strand
ATATAAGAGACAACGACCGTCACTCATCTCTTAGTTGATTTAAAAACCAGAACCTTTCCTCATCTAACCTCATCTGGTTAGCTGTTGAAACATTGGATTAGTTGATTTCGACGTATATTAACATCAGTGTTCTTGGCGTGGCGGACGTGCAGAATCGGGTCTTGTGAAGTTATTTCTGAATGGACCTTTGCTTTCTAAAGATCAAGTCTGCTGATTAATATTTCAGTCACAATGTAGCACATTTGACTTCAGTCTCACACAAGATTGAGCTTTTTAACGGTTATTGTGACACATTCATGCTTAGATCAGTGGAAGCCAGGACACTGTACCGCTTCTCTGGTAAGGAAATCATTCAATTAAAACATTTGATCTGTTCTCACATTGACTTCTCCTGTCTTAGCTCTTTATTTTTCTACCAAGGTCTTCCCACCTTCCTGCACAAACCAGAGTCTGTACAGATTTTTTTTTATCTTTTGTAAATTATTATGCAAATATTGTATATTGATATTGCAGTTGTTGAAAACAGTTTATGTCCTTTTTTTCAATAAAAATGCAAAAAAGAAATCATTCTGAAGTTGATGCTTTGATTGTAAACAACAAATCAGCAGATGATGTGCGTGTATGACCTTTTCAATTGCTTACAATTATTAGCCATCCTTCTGTTTTTAAGCGATGCATCCGCAGTCTACTGTGCAAGAATTTTCCAAAGGATTTGCATTTTGACCCAAAACGTGTGACATCTGGAGGCCAGCTCGACTGTTTTAGCTGTAGCTCCTCTAATTTGGAGCCGCGGCCCAAATTCCAGGCTGCTGGCTGTCAGGGCTCGCATCATCATTTACTATAATTCACCAAACTGACTCACTCCAGTTCTGCGAAGGCCCACAGAGACCCCATGCTATATCAGTCGGCTTCGCTGGAAGTCATTTTCAGTGACAGTAATGGAAAGAACACCTCATTCCTCCTTCTTCCCCCAATCTCTTTCAGTAAACTGTGGAAAATAAGTGTATTCTGCACTACTGAGTGTCTTGAGGCACGGTGTCACAATTGCAGGAGTATTCTGTAGAATTAATTTCTCTCAAAGCCACAATAACAATGCTCACCTTTTTTGGATTTTCAAATGATAAATAAAAAGTGATCTGTCTACAAAACACACAGATTGCATAACACACCAGGATGCAGCCAGCGTTGTGTGAACACCAGCTCCTCTAATCCATCATAAATATGCACAAAACACTGTTAGAGTAGATGTGATCAATATGGTTGAATCAGAGGTGAACGTGGGTATGACATATCTGTCAGCAAATTTAGTTAGTTTCCATTCACAGCTGCATTCTGCCAACATGAGACGTAGTCGAGGGATCTATTGATCAGACACGTCCGCAGGCAGGCAGTGAGCCGATTTGATTTGGTTCTACATAGGAAGTGGATGCTGCCTCAGGGTTTTTTCCACATTAGCCAATGAAACTGCCACAAAGCTCCAGCTTGGAGTCGAAATGGGGACTGTCCCTTTTCTGTTTAGAAAAGAAATTTATATTAATTCTCACTTCTCAAAAGCTCCGAAGTCATCAAGCCTCTCATTGCTTTTATTGTAAAAGCTGATGAAGTTTTGAAAAATTTGGATCACTCAGTTCCAGCTTCCTTTCAAAAGTACCCTCTGGACTTGACCAACGTCCCACCTGAACTCCTGTAACCCCTGACACAACGTTTAGCTGAACAAGGTGGTGGCTGTTCAGTCCGTGCCGTGTGCACTGTGTGAAAGACATTGACAGCCAGAGTTGGCCAGAGAGATCCTGTCGATAATGCTGATGACGTCTCTCTGACGAATTCCCCTGAACCGGCTCATTAACAACAGGCTGATCAGCTTGACCTTCAGATCAGATGGATGAATGAATGTAAACATAAACAATTCATCAGCACTTCCAGTGGAGAAAACGTAATGAAGTGCCCTCTAGGGTGCCCTTCCAGTGGAGAAAATGTGATGAAGTGTCTTCTAGGGTGCCCTTCCAGTGGAGAAAATGTGATGAAGTTTCTTCTAGGGTGCCTTCCAGTGGAGAAAACTTGATTAAGTGCCCTGTAGTGTGGCCTTACAGTGGATAAAACATGATGCAGTGCCCTCTAGGGTGGCCTTCCAGTGAAGAAAATGCAATGAAGTGCTCTCTAGGGTTTCTCCCAGTGGAGAAAACTTGATTAAGTGCCCTCTAGTGTGGCCTTCCTGTGGAGAAAATATGATGAAGTGCCCTGTAGGGTGGCCTTCCAGGGAGAAATTATGAGAAAGTGCCCTCTAGTGTGGCCTTCCAGTGGAGAAAACATGATGAAGTGCCCTCTATGGTGGCTTTCCAGTAGAGACAATGCGATGAAGTGCCCTCTAAGATGGTCTTCCAGTGGAGAAAACATGATGAAGTGCCCTCTAGGGTGCCTTCCATTGGAGAAAATATGATGAAGTGCCTCCTAGGGTGTCTTCCATTGGAGAAAATATGATGAAGTGCCCTCTAGGGTGCCTTCCATTGGAGAAAACATGATGAAGTGCCCTCTAGGGTGCCTTCCATTGGAGAAAACATGATGAAGTGCCCTCTAGGGTGGCTTTCCAGTGAAGAAAATGTGATGAAGTGTCTTCTAGGGTGCCCTTCCAGTGGAGAAAATGTGATGAAGTGTCTTCTAGGGTGCCTTCCAGTGGAGAAAACTTGATTAAGTGCCGTCTAGTGTGGCCTTACAGTGGATAAAACATGATGCAGTGCCCTCTAGGGTGGCCTTCCAGTGAAGAAAATGCAATGAAGTGCTCTCTAGGGTTTCTCCCAGTGGAGAAAACTTGATTAAGTGCCCTCTAGTGTGGCCTTCCTGTGGAGAAAATATGATGAAGTGCCCTGTAGGGTGGCCTTCCAGGGAGAAATTATGAGAAAGTGCCCTCTAGTGTGGCCTTCCAGTGGAGAAAACATGATGAAGTGCCCTCTATGGTGGCTTTCCAGTAGAGACAATGCGATGAAGTGCCCTCTAAGATGGTCTTCCAGTGGAGAAAACATGATGAAGTGCCCTCTAGGGTGCCTTCCATTGGAGAAAATATGATGAAGTGCCTCCTAGGGTGTCTTCCATTGGAGAAAATATGATGAAGTGCCCTCTAGGGTGCCTTCCATTGGAGAAAACATGATGAAGTGCCCTCTAGGGTGCCTTCCATTGGAGAAAACATGATGAAGTGCCCTCTAGGGTGGCTTTCCAGTGAAGAAAATGTGATGAAGTGTCTTCTAGGGTGCCCTTCCAGTGGAGAAAATGTGATGAAGTGTCTTCTAGGGTGCCTTCCAGTGGAGAAAACTTGATTAAGTGCCCTCTAGGATGGCCTTCCAGCAGAGAACATGTGATGAAGTGCCCTCTAGGGTGGCCTTGTAGTGGAGAAAACATGATGAAGTATCTTCTAGGTGCCCTTCCAGTAGAGAAAACATGTTAAAGTGCCCTCTAGGATGGCCTTCCAGCAGAGAACATGTGATGAAGTGCCCTCTAGGGTGGCCTTCTAGTGGAGAAAACATGATGAAGTGCCCTCTAGGGTGTCTTTCAGTGGAGAAAATGTGATGAACAGCCCTCTAGGGTGGTCTTAAAATGGAAAAAACTTGATGCAGTGCCATACAGGCTGCCCTACATGCTAGAAAAAACTCTGCGCTCTGGTGCCCCACCATGTGCAGCTGGTGCCCTTTCCCCTCAGACAGCCCGAGTCCGCCACTGGTCACAGTATCAGTATTTTGGACAGAAAAACACATATAGGCAAGCAGACATATTCCATGCTCCAGACCTCAGCACGAACCGATAAAACATAGAGATATGATCAGTGAAAACGTGGCATTTGTCCTCTCGTTACCCTTTGTAAAAGCTCCGAAACACCCCTGGTTTATCTCAGTGACTGTCACTTAGAGACAGTTTATACACATAATTTTAGAGAGTGTTAAAATCACAGGCATATTTATCGCTCAGGAGGAAGTCTATGTAGTCTGGACAAAGTCTTTCCTGAACATATTTAGAGTACAGGTTATTATATCAGAGAAATGATCTGACATAATCTTATGTGGGGCACATCCACAGCCTGCAATATTATAAATAGCCATAACTGTACGTGTTTGGCCTAAATGAATGTCTTGTGTGTGCCGCTGAGGTCAGAAAACAATATGTGTCAGATAAAAGAGTGTGATATCTCGGTCGACGGAGGTTCTCAGTCATCTAGGTCATGAGATATCGAGTAGAAGTAAGTCACTCAGTACATGACTGAACCGGAGCAGGTTTATCCCATCATCACAAGCTTTGTTTCCAGCCATCTGACAGATGTGACGTCTCTGTTACACCGGGCCTCTCCAGTTTTTGTTACTTCCGAGAAAGCGGCGTGATAATCTTGACTGTAAAGGAAAGCAGTCGTATCGGTGACGTTCACAAATTGTAACCATTCAGTCAAAATGACTTATTGCTTCAACAAGTCTGGAAGTGGGACAGAACCTGCAAACTTTTCTCAAGAGGATGAAAGCCAATGTGAGTCTGAGGGATGGCCTTGACCTTGGTTATGACAAGCATATAACTCACGCAACTTGTTCTCTTCATGGCGAGGTCGTAACTAACGGCCAGCGGAAAGCCTGTGTTCGGACACAGTCGGGTCACTTAGACTGGGAGTGGCACAGATATAACTTATGATGCAGTTATGAGTTATCATTATTGGTTTTCAGCATTGCCATCTGAAGCTTTGACATAACATGACAAACAAATCACCATAACACATCTTCCTAGAGTGCAATGGAATCAAATTAGGTAATTACATAATTCTGATGACGTGGCAATTGTGTAAGTCCTCTGGTGGGTGTGACGGTGCAGCTGAGACCTGCTGTCTCATGCAGCCAACCAATGATGGCAGATTAGGACTGGTGGCACGGGGGTGGGCAAATCGCTGATATTCACTTACCCTTTTTAAACTGTAACTTCATCATGTTAGCCAACATGCTCCAAGCACACATAGGGGAAGTATACATGTGATCGGGGTGTATTTAAATACCTCATATACACCAGCTAAGACAGTGGGTGGCTGGTATTGTTTTCACATTGTGAGTCTGTGTGTCATCATGGCAAGATGTGGTCCTGGAGACACCTACTGTTGTGGGAACTACCACTGAGGTGGTTTTGAGTACTTTGCCAGGTGTTTATCTTCTATCTGTCCAGCTGTGGACAGATTTTGTCACTACGACGGAGTATTAAGGCCACATTTAGGGGAAAAAAAATCTGAGATTTTTGAGAATAAAGTCACAATATTATGAGAAAAAAAAGTCGTAATTTAAAGACAATAAAGTTATACTATTTCAAGAAAAAAAAAGTTGTAACATTACGAGAATAAAGTAATAACTTTACGAGAAAAAAAAGTAATTTCCTCCTCCACAAAAGAGGCAATTTCCCCCAGGTCCGTGTGGTTCTTTCTTCGGAATAAACACAGTTTCTTTCACAATCCTTTCAAGGTCCTGATACTGATGATAATGTGGTGCTGATGTGCCAAAATATTAAGTATTTCATTATTTGTGAAACCTAAAATGAAATGTAACTTCACAAGATGTTCAACGTTCCTCATTTTCACATAGGCTGCTCTATTTCCCCTCTAAAATAACACGGAAAATTACTACTTTATTATATTATGACTTTCTAGGGGGACAGGGGATTCCTGGCTAGTGATGGGGTAACTGTCTTTAGTGTCAGGTGGGGTTTACTATTTTTAATTTAGTAGTTTTTCTTAATTTTGTCACCTATCTTTTAATATTTTCATATTTCTATTCTATTATAGTCTATTATCTCCCTCTTTCTCCATTTTGCTCGCTTGTTTTCCCCCGCTTATATTTAATCATACTTTCGGATTGTTGAACTAGAATAACCTCACACATGCAAACAAATGCACACTCTCACACGCACCTGCTGACACTCATTTTGGCTCCATCTTCGACAGCTGAGTGTCTCATGACACCCGGGGGAGGAATAGGAGAATCCAGCAGGTACAATATGTTGGACAAGATTCAGGCTCTTTCCATTCCCCCGCGCCTGCTGAAAGACAATATGTATATTCATTCACGGTGGGTGTGTCTCTGCTCACACAAGCAGCAACAAAAAAGCATTCGGCGCATAGCAGCTAACGTCATCATGTGTGTTTAATCAAACATATCTACGTTTGTGTCTGACATGGTGCTGTCTGCACGTTGTCATTGGGGCAGAACACATTTACAGTCTCACATCGCTGTCAGTGACTGCTCGTCTATTCATGCCACTGACCTTTTACCCTCCTGGCTCTGGCTCCTGTGACCTTGACAAATACATCCAGAGCCAGGAAACAAAAGCGATACCTATATGCTCATTGTTGGCTCTTGACCACATTGTAATGAGAGGACATGGCTCTGTGTGGCCTTGCACTTTGTTGCCTATAATGGAGGCGCATCAATGAGTGAGCCACAACTGTTAACACCAAGCCTCCCTGACTTCCATTTATGACGCCTGACTCCATCATAACGAGGCCCTGCTGGCAACGTGGATCACTAAAACTCAGCACTAACACTTTTTTCTGTCTCTCTCTTCTTAAACGTTTCCCTTTCTCTCTTCCATTTCTTTCTGTGATTTTTTATTTTTTATTTTTCTTGTTCCCACTGTGGTTATCCAGTAAGAAGGAGTATAAAGGCCACATTGAGGAAAAAAAATATATGAGATTTCGAGAATAAAATCATAATATTACGAGAATAAAGTCAGAAGTTTACGAGAAATATAATTAAATTCTTTGTCCTTTGGCACATCAGCACCACATTATCAGAAGTACCAGGACCTTGAAAAGATTGTGCAAGAAACTGTGTTTATCCAAAGAAAGAACCACACGGACCTGGGGGAAAATTGCCTCTTTTGTGAAGGCGGAAATTACTGTTTTTCTTGTAAAGTTATGACTTTATCCTCGTAATATTACAACTTTTTTTTCTTGAAATAGTATGACTTTATTCTCATTAAATTACAACTTTTTCTTGTAATATTACTTCACAACATTTAAGCATGTGTTTCCTGCGACCGGAAAGTGACGCCGAGGGGTCTGACAAAGCATCAATAAACAGTTTGACGAGTTGGGATGAGAACGCGTTGGGTTATCCTGCCGAGGTCTTTGCCAAGTCTCTCTCCCAAATTAACAACCCTCAAAGCCTGGAAAGTAACGATGAAATAAGAATATAAAAAAGTCTTTCCAAAACATTGGAATTTAAAGGACAGGGGATACTTGAGAGGGGCTTGTTTATGATGACAGCTGAGGAGAGATGGATACCTCTGAACTGTGTCCAGCCCTTCAGTAATAGATTAGATAAAAGGTTACCGCCAAACTGGTCTTGCCAGCCAGCCACTATGTTAATACACTACGGACCACCAACTGTAAGTCCCCAACACTGCATTGCATTCATGTGGGCTGTGACAAAGTATATTTTCTTAACTATACCATCTTTAAAGGTTGATATATATCAGGGAATATCAACTTGAATCCGCAAGAATACCACGTTACATATATTTCCTCCAGGGAGTTTGGACACTAATGTGATAATTTCCTACCCACGTACTCCCGTCCTTCCCCTGAGGATTCACTTTGACCACAAGCCTGTTATCTGTAACCCGCTCCGCTGCTGGCTCCCAAGTTCAAAGAGCCAGAACACGCTCGCTCGATGTCGTGGACCTGTTTTTGTGAATGGAGCGGACATCTTTCCACTGAATGTGTGGCACATCAGCCCCCTCAGGACGAAAGCAGCTTCCGTACCTAAAAGAGCCAAGAAAGGCCCAGAGCCAGGGTTACTATAACGATATCTGGGCAACCGGCGACGTCATCTCCAGCGTGGATCCCTCTGGAGGAGAGACAGAGGGAGAAACTTGGAATCAAACTCATGTTGTTTGTTCTGTGTCCAAAGATAGATGAGCGTGGTGATAGTATGACATGGTTGATTATTTTTAGGGGCTCATATTAGCGAAGCAAGTGGGAAATACACATCCTCCATGCTCCTTAATATTACTCCCTTTAACTGCATTTGTGACAGCTTTTATTCTACTTACTTGTAATGCATAATACAAGACATAAATGTGCTCATTTGCTGTATTGAATCTGCTTTGATTTCAGGTTCCTTGTGTCCTTCATGCTGGCTCACTGTCACTCTCATGGGACTCTTGAATAGAGCAGAGCCATTGTTAGGTTACCTGTGCTTTTTCTACTACGACCAGTCAAAATGGCTGCTGTTAAAAAAAGTAGGCTGGTATATGTCGTGAATGACTGATTGGGGAAGTGAGAACATGTGAGCAGGAGGGGAGGTACTGGTGAAACTGATCAGGGCAGGGCAGACGATCAAAACTGGTGGGAAAACACACAAAGACAGGAAGTAAAACAAGACATGAGGAGAGTGGCTTACAAAGTAAAACAGGAAATAAACAGGATCATGACAACACACGCTTCCTAAATTGCTCATTGCTTTGGTGTTTTATTTCTAATTTATCACCACATTTCCTCATGGGGGTTTAACTACTGTTGCCACAGAGAAAATGCTGGTTTGTGTGCTTGGATGTTTGATGCAGCTTGGGAGCTGCATTTGCATTTAAATCACCCTGGACGCCTGCTAACGTCAGGTAGAAACATACAGATCCCTGTCCAGACCCAGCATAACGGTCTCACACTGTAACTGTTACTCATGGGAGAGAGGAAGTAGGAGTTACAGCAACACAAACACACAGAGAGAGAGAGAGAGAGAGAGAGAGAGAGAATCGGGGCACAAAGCAGAAGTGAATGTGATCATCCTCCTCCCCACTTTAGATTTAATTCACACAGAACAAGATTAGAGGATCCAATCAGTGGTGACATTGAGCCGGGCACCCGGTGGAATGGGACACCAGGGAGGCCTAATCATCCCCACTGCTCCGCTCTGCTGCGGCAAGCCAATCAAATCCCCTCCAGACCAAGCAGATGGTCGATATCATCTTCTCCCTTTTCTACGTGAGATTATCTCCTCGGCACCAAACCCTCACGGGTGGATGTTTACGGCGGCGGTGGCCTTTCTGCCATCCGTCTGCGGGATGCTGATGCTGGTGTTTCCCATGGTATCGAGCTACCTGAGACCCAAAATGTACCGGCAGGGACGGGGTCCGTGATGTTCCCGGTGTGGTGCAGTGAACATCTTGTGCTGTATATGTGACTATAAACAGGAAGCTGAAATAAAAGCAATTTGTGTTGAAAACACCAACAAATTAGACACTTGACTGCATCTTTCTGGCCTATTAAATGACATAACTGTTAATAAGCAAACTCCTTCTAAAAATAGCAAGCGATTTCTTCAGTCTGCTCAGAATGTAATTTCTCCCAACAAGAAGATTATTCCTTACGTCACAACACAATTTTCTCTCCTGTCCTGAGATTACAGAGGTGGCTTATGCGTGGTTTAAGCACATAAGGAAAACAATACAGCATGTGACCTCTGTTTAGAAACTCCTCAGGGGAACGGGAGAGAGAGAGAGTGGGCAAAGGTTGACGTGATGGGGCAATTTCCTCCATGAGCTGTGATCAAAATCAAACACACGGGTTTATCTCACACACTATTATTATCAGCAGTGGCGGATTAAGGTGGTCAGGGGCCCCTGGGCTACTCTTTGTATGGGCCCCCCACCCTAACTCATCGGATAAGGAAAAACTCCCCCCAAAAAACACTTTTAACAGGGAAAAAAGTAAAAAGTGGAAGAAACCTCAGGAAGAGCAACAGAGGAGGGATCCCCCTTCCAGGATGGACAGACGTGCAATACATATCGTATGTACAGAGTAACAATATAATGAAAATACAACATAAACAATCCATATGACAAAAATTAACACATATAATGTGAACATATATGTGAGAAGGTGGATCCAGGAGGATGTCAAGCAGTTTCCCGGCGTTGCCAAATAGATAGAGCCAGAGCAACACGATCTCCCCTCCACACCAAAACAGATAGAGACAGAGTAGTGACGTATTATTTGAAAACCAAATTGACCTTTTGAACCTGGTCACATCATGGGGCTGGGCTCATAAAGTCAGCTGACTGGGTAGATGTGGCCCACATCTATCCAATCAGCTGCTTAGTGTTTCACAACGTGGGGCCCCTAGGCTGCAGTCTATGCCAGCCTGTGCAGTAATCCACCCCAGATTATCAGCCCTATCAGTTTAAAGGCAATCTGATTGCTCTGTAATATGCAGCTAAATCAGTTCCTTATATAGCTACCATTGTAAAACAAAGAGTAATTTACAACAGTGACACATGTGTGTGCACTTCTGGAACAGCAAACACTCTCCTGGCATGATGCCACAGGAAGGGTCGGTTCTCCAGTGTGGTCTAATTAATGCACAAGAACCACAAGTGTAATGGAAGCCATCTCTACTTCAGTAGAGCGCTGAAAACAGGGCAAGATTTCCATGTACACCGGGAGGAACAGGTAACAGGAGAGGAGCGGCGCGCCACTTTAGGACGTCCTCTCGCCAGCAGAGAGGGCTCAGTGTTACACCTGTGGGCTCAGGTAATCAATTTTGTATTCTAATCTCTTGACTTTCCTTGTCACTTACAACGCCGGACGAGCAGCACGAGGACCTGCCGATTAAAAGTCAAGCTGTTGGTTTCAAGACGGGAAGAAGTACGCAAGTGTCAAGGCCAGAAGTTTTAGTTTAAATCATATTCTTGCTATGCTGTAGTGGCTCGATGTGCATGTGATGCATCATCTGCACTGTTTTGCCAACTTGAAAGATTACTTTGAAAAGGAGACAGAGCATACGACATCCCTTTTCCCAGAAACCAGGATTATTTGTGTCATTTAGATATTGGCAGATTTAGAAATAATACGGACAAAAGTCAAACACTTTGCCAAGTCTATTTCAGGAACAATATAGCACATCATTCCATTCATGAGGGACGATTACTTTCCATTGCTAATGTGAAAAAATAAGTGAATGAGGGCATGTTGGGGGATATGGACACTAATCACTCCCCAGTGGATCTTGTAAGACCTCGGGAGCAGGACCTGCTGGCTGGCTTTGTTCCTGCAAGTGAATCATATGATTGGAAAGAAAGACCTTCAACTTTTCCAGTGTGGAACTTAATCCTCAACATGCTGTACACCTGCGACACTCTATAGTCCACCTTAGACACAGTTAAGCATCCTTTTTTATTTTCCTGTGGCTCCTCTCTCGAGTGCTGATCTCACCTTAAAAGTCTCCAAAAGTTTCAATACAGAACTTTTCTTCCGTTAAACACTTGATCATGTGACCTGACGGCACCTTTTCAGCATCTCTTGCAACACTACGATGCAAAGGTATTGTAGCTGTATAATAAGACACCCAGAGGGAATGAAGTGATATCTTTCCGATCAGATCAGGCTTCATCACATTCAGAAG
>CAKALG010015587.1:0-11168 GCA_916700815.1 Helicolenus hilgendorfi | reverse complement strand
CCCGACCCTCTTAGAAGCTATGGGTGCAGACAGTTTGGTGCCACGAGGACGAAGTCCGGAACCAGTAATGGACCAAGTGGTGGCGACTAATGAGCTCCCTTACGCACAAATGGGAGCATGTGGTGTGGGCCACATCCCCCTGCCGCTTCTGCAGAACTCACTGAAGATTACATGATGCAGGAATTTTGTCAAGATGCAAAATCTATTTTTTCATTGATATATCAGTCCGTTCTCATTCCCAGGGCGTCAAATAGATGATACCGCACTCTTTAGCATTGGTATGACACGCACCGCTCTTTCCATTAACTACAATCCATCTGTGTCAATACTAAATGCAAAGAGAAAGTGTGCCGGGAGTGTGGTGACGTAGCTTTAAGAGGAAAAAGACGCAGAGGTGGATGGGTCCAACAAACACAAGGCTTTCATCCAGGACACCGCTGTTAGTGTACCGTGAGTCACACTTTAATAGGCTACTCTCTCAAAAAGTAAGCACAACTACAAGCCAAGTATACCTCTCTGTAAGCCTAAGGCAAGAATACTTATTTATACTTTTCTTAAGTATATCTCAATCAAAAGATTAAGTACAAGTAGGCCTATAAGCCAAATATACTTAGACTATTCTGTATACTTGTCAGTATGAGCCAAGTATACTTAGACTATTCTGTATACTTGTCAGTATGAGCTAAGTATACTTATGTATACTTTTTTAAGTATATCTCTGATAAGTACATAAAAAGTAAACTGAAACTATACTCTCTTATTTTAAGTTTAAAAGAAGTATACTAATAGTAAGGCATTACAATCAGCCGTTCGTTCGTGTCCTTTAAGCCAAACCATGTTGTATTTTCCTAAACCGAACTATAGTGGTTTGATTGCTTGAACCCAAGCAAGTGTTTTTGTTTTTTTGTTGGGATGAAAACGCGTTGGATATACAGTATGTGTTGCTACATTGTAATTTCTGCAGTATTTTGCACAACATTATATTTCTAACAGTGTGGCCAGTGCCATGACATCTTCTTCCTTTGGATTTCTTCTCCTCTTTTCTTGGTATTGTTGCACAAACAAAATGAATCACTTCCTCACCGGATGAAGTTCTAACAAGCAAAACAAAATATGTCAAACTGTCATGGAAAGAGAACCACAGCTGTGTTACATAAATAAGTCAAAGAGTTGCAAAATTGACATTTATTTATATGAAAATGTTGCACATCATTAGAAGCGAGAAATAATTTGCTTGCCAAATGCACAAAAAAAAAAGTCCCCGATCTTGCGCTCCACCACTTCTTGGCACCACTAATGCCTGCGGTTGTTCGGGCTAACATAAACCCCGTCACAAAGAGATGTGGACGTCACTTAAGTGTGTGAGCCATTTGTTGTATCACTGACACCCACAACAAACCAATTCCTTCATTTCCCTCCCCTCTCCAATGGGTGCTTTCCACAACCCCAAACACATCAGTTCATTTCTGACACAGTCATGACAAATTACAAACCGTTCCTGTGTTTGGGGTTTAGCCGGGCCGCGTTGCACCACATGCAGTGTGTTTGGAGATGAAGGGTTGACGAGAGCCAAGCTGTTGTCAGAAACAGACTGCGCACACAACTAACAATGCAGCTCTGAGAACCACCATTGACCATATGGTGGCACTTAGTTGAACTCTTTGTCAGCATTACAATGTTTAATTTCATATATGCCTGCCTAAGAAAGAAAGAAATATGTTTATGTTTACTCCGCTAATGGAATTTGGATTTGTGCAATGGATAAATATTTACAGCCCCGATAAAAAGTCATTCATCAGGTTTATGATGGCTTCTCAGGATCGGAACAGTTGGTGGGATTTCTTAAACAGACGGTTTATGAAATAAAGTTGTCAACCTCTCTGTTTATTTTAAGGTGACGTCACCGTGTCTTCATCGCTTTGCTGGGATGATCACCCAAAGTGCTGCCATACGGCATACATACCGCAACACTACTGAACTCCGGACATGCATCAACGCAACCCAAATGAAATGCAACATCCCATTTTATTCCCAGTTGAACCCGATCCACCAACAAGTGGAGGTCTAGTGAACCCGAAGCAGCAATATATGAGGTTAGTTTTAGGTTACCAAGTGGATGATTGTCCACTCAGTTAACAGAGAGGTGATTCATTGAAGGGGTAGAAGGTGATCAATGGTCCATTGCATCAGATAAGCACCTGACTGGGTGGCTGCATGGATCCCGTCTCAGAAGCGGAGGGTAAACAATGCCGTCCTAGAGTCACCCGAACGCACCTGAAAATGAAGGGACAATCGGAGCTTTTCAGAGCGGGCAGCGAGGTGAGCGGGCAGGCTGGTCAGGGGTGAAGCAATAAAGGCTCTGTGATTAACATGAAAATAACTTGGTTGATGGATTTGGTGACAGTGATCGTGTGTTTCTGTGTGTGTGTGTGCAGCGAAGACGTCGGAGCAGTATTGCTAGGTTTTCACTACAAGGGAAGAGACAGACAGTGTTTGGCGTTATTGTTGATGGATGATGTGGTAATGGATAGAAGATGGGTTACAGATAGAACTCCAGATGGAGAAAGCGAGGGATGAAGGATGAGGAGAAGGAGTGTGGAAGAAAGACACCATCTTTGCTGTAATGTCTCCCTCACAAGCCATGATCTCACACGCGTGAGCAGGAACACCTGTTCAGAGCTGGCTGTGTCTGTGGCACATTGATATGTAGCTGCAGAGAGAGACGAGCAAGAAGAGTTGGACCGAACATCTGCTGAGCTGGATGATGTCGAACAATAAAGCTCAGTGATGTAAAGTCACATTAAAATGGCATCGATTAAACACATGAATGCGACTGAGCTGACACGGAAAGTTAAGAGTGTGCGGTAAAATGAATTCAACATTTTTGGTTCATGTAGTAAACTGAGAGAAAGGGGATAGAAAACCTCCATATTAAAGGAATACTCTGCAAATGTGTATTTTGAGTATCAAATGCTCTAGGCAGCTGTAGGCTTGAACGGTGGCTCTAAAGAGTTTGTTGCTCCTGGAAAGTCCTGCCGTATGGATAAGGATGATCTGATGAAGCTTAATGGAAAATTAAGTTACAACAATTAATCTTGAGGGGGACATGAATGGCTGTATCACATTTCATGTTGAAACATTTCACTAAAAGACACAAATGTGAACAGCACATTGAGGGCACAAGAGGAAAAGTCAGCGAATTACCAAAGTCAGCATGATCCATCCTCTGGGGATCAAACATATCTGTACAGAATTTCTGAAATGCTAAAAATTTGTGTCAAAACGTATAAAAACATTCCACGGACACTTCTCAAAACACTCCTACAGCATAATCCACTTATATTATCATGCTTGGTATGTTCCAAAAAAACATAGCTTTGCCAATAAATCTCTAAATACGCCACTTCAGAGGTGCTATGAGAAGCAAGGTGAGCTATGTTTTTGGAAAGAATATTCCTTGAAACATAACACATCTTCTTACATTTATCTATATGAGTGCATACATCTGTCCCACATTCAAGTGTCTGTTTGTATTTGTGTCCCTGTACTGTATATGGGCCTGTAGTAAAGTGATGTATGTATATTTTTATAGTTATTCACTTTTTCCACTTTTTGTGTTTTCATTTTGACCTCTCCGTACCCATGACCTCATGCCGTGAGATCACAAACACTGCATTTAAAGTCTGCTACTAAAAGTTTAACACCTGCACTGCAGCCACTGCCACTGGTGGAATTAGCTCTCCCTTGTCTTGTACATAATCAGGATGAATTCATGAGTTATATGAAAAAAAAACATGCCTAGTTCCTCTTGTGTTTGGATCGGCTGAGAGCTCCGTCACCAGTTTCCCTGCAAGGTGTTGGCAGGGTGTTTGTGTGCACACCGCCCTGGGCTGGCCAGGAGACACTAGAGTGTGTCATGGTGTGGCCTCACTTTGCATTCCTTTGTATTATGTCCTTTCAGGCCTAAGGCAAACATCTCCGCGCTCAGTGACACACAAAAGCACAATAACACGTCTCAGAGTGTCCCAGCTTGTGTTTTCACGTGAACTTGAAATTTTGTGTCGTCGTGGGAGAATAAAAATCGCAGAAACAAGGCTGTTACCATATGAGAGGAGTCAGAGGAGGAAGTTCTTGGGTAGATGAAGACGAAGAGGTCAAGCTGCCTGTGAACACGGAAACTTGATCTTTAATCTTGATAAAGGAGTGACGGCTGGATTGAGTTAAGTTAAACCAACAGCGGCTGATTGGAGGACAGCTTTGTCCACTTCAGACGTTCCTGTAAAACCTGCATGTATTCTGCTTCAGTGAATGCCCTTTCACTTTCAGGACATGTTTTTGTTTTGTCTCCCAGAAGGCAGCCTCTCTGTGCCTCCTGTAGCTCTGACCAGAGCCCCGATGTTTCCAGTTAACACACAGTGGAAGTCTCTCATTTGACAGCAGTTTTGCTCCGGGAGCTTTGGTTTACGAAGAAGAGAGCCCTTCCACATGATGCTGACGGTGGCAAACTTTTACTGATCCCACCAAACACATGCACTCTCTCACACATACAAGACCAGTGATTTACGCCCGCCTGTGTAGTCAAGATGCTCCGAACCAGCTGCACGAAATGATAACAGCGTAGTTTATGAGTCTGGATCATCACTTGTACTTTTGCGAGTGGTTTAGTAACTCTCAGCAGGGGTTGTGTGCTTGAACACACAGGCCTGTGTGCTTCAACACACAGGCCTGTGTGTTTTCCCATTGTTTAATGATATCAGGTTTCATGTTGGAGTCCATAAATTTAAAGTCCTCTCCTGTGAGGGTGACTGAGGTCAGAGAGCCCCTTTCTGCACCCTATTTGACTGTTATCAGGCCATTATATAGGCGTTATCAGTCGCTATAAGCACCATAGATGTGGGTCATAAGTGCCTACTACACTTACTACGTTGTAAAAGTGAAAGTGAAACTTAAAAGCAACACGTTCTAACATGTTGTAAAAACTGAATGAAATGTCACGTTTTGAACAAAAACACAACAGCGTCTTTAGGTTTCAGCAATAAAACTTCTTTAGATTTAGGATAAAACATTTTTTATTAAGTTTAGGTAAAAACATTGTGTTTTGGGTTGAAATAACTACGAACACAAAGACAACTACACATTGTTGATTTCACATGGAATGCGAACTCCGGTCTCCTGAGTGAAAACCAAATGTTTTGTGTCCCATCTATCATCCCCGACCTCCACCCCTTATGGACTTTCGTGCTGTCTAAACTACAGCGCCCTACTTCCGCTTCTGCACCTGTCATAATTACTACGGTCGCTAGAGGTTACGGGCCCTATTGACCCTATTGACCTACATCTACATCTGCTGGATGGTGATAACGCCTATTTAATAGCCTGATAACAGTCAAATCGGCTGCTTTCCCAGCACCTTGCCAGTTAAAATGTACATTATGTTTATAAATCCCCACATCCTGACAATAGAAGATATGTGGAAAATAGTGGATGCTGTTTCCTGTCAGGATGCTGAGATCAGAAAGCAGGTGATGTGAGTAGATTATGAAGCCATGGAGGCAAACAAGAAGGAAACAGAGTGTAGAGAAGGCAGACAAGAGAATTTCTTTAACTCTGTGGCTTTGCAGCTAAGTGATGGATGTGTTGCTAAATGGCTGGTCTCAGCTGTGCTGCAGTGTCCTGGATGGCAGCGGTGGGTAACACTATGTGGACAGAGGCTTGTTAATGCCTAGCAAGGTGCTTAATGGTCTTGATGAAAGGCATGTCCCTCTGTGTGAGTCAAAGGCACCTGGCTGATGATAATAACAGACAAGAATAGGTGGGGAATGGAGAGGGAGAAAAGTAAAGTGAGAGGGACAGAAAAAAAAAAACATTTTTACTAGCCTGCACAGTAGATCACTCTCACCCAGGGGTGTAGTCAGGAAAGGATGGGCTGCTTTATCGACTGCTTGGCAGCTCGCTGTGAGCGGAGGGGAGGAATGGAAGATCAGATCGTCCTCTCACCTGAAACAGTTATAATCCAGTGAGAGTTACTGGCCCTTATATGCGCAAATCACAGGGCGAGATTCTACTACAGGAATTACTGTGAGTGAGAGATCGGACGTTATAGAACCAGATCATTCATGTTAGCATGCTATGAAATTAACTGGTTTAAATGTCAAACTGGTTCGTACATATTTTGTTGCCTTTATTGTTTTTGTCACATTACTGAAAACGTTTACTTGTTGGTAGACTACATGTAGCTATGGATGCTCCAACATCTGGAATTATATATGGGAAATGAGTGTTGCGTTCATGAGCAAGAAGCTGAACCCGAACAATGACCAAAAAGTGAAACATTAAAAAATGTGAGCAATGTGATTATGATCATACCTTCAATTCAAATGGTGTCTATTGTCGGGGCGTCCTTGAATGCATCAACAAGTAGAGTTTTTTCAAAAGCAACTGCATTACCAAGCGACAATTACATTCTGTGACTCTGACAACACAAATTAAGCCAAAGAAATGTTTTTATTATGACAAAAATGTGATTAAGGACTATTTGACAACTGAATTTACATATCCAAAACTGCACTGTTAATTCATTGTTTGATGTAATTTGCTGTTTGTTTTAAGTCTTTTTCTTTTTTCTTTTATGTGAAACTTTTTATGCTGCCGTCCTGGCCAGGACTCCCATGAAAAAGAGATTTTCAGTCTCAATGGGAAATATTCTTGGAAAAATAAAGGTTAGATAAAATAAAATTGGGTTGCAATATCTAAATCAAGTCTGCACATTTATTTTTATGCTGATAACACAATAAAGAAGATGTCAGCAGTAATGTAAATAATATTTCGTAGTTCATGGTTTTAAGGTGCATAAAAAAGCAATCATGACTGTTTAAAAGAGCAGTTGTTTAGTGTTTTGTCGAACATCTGTCATAATGTTAATACTGAGATGAGCTGTCACTGAAAAATAGAGTTTAGTGCACTTTTATCTGCAGGCTGCTTTCAAAGTCATTTCATAACCGGTGCTTTTGTTAAAGTTAAAAGAACACTTACTTCAATGTAATTTTATTGCTTTTCCCTTTCACACTACATACAAGCTTTCATATTGTTTTCAACAAGTAGGCACATGATGGCTCACCTTCCCATCAGGAAGAGCAACAGTAATAAAAGACAGCCACGAGACAAAAATGTAGCAACAAGCTGCATATTCTTTATTTTAAACTGAAGAATGATGAAACTAATAAAAGGGGGCAGCCTATGGCCTAGCTGGTTTTCAGCACAAGTCAGGACATTTTTAACACCTTCAGCTCAAAGATTACAGTGTTTCGAAACTAGAGGATTTATTTGCTTCAATAAAATAGCTTTTTCAGCCCCTGGGTAGAGAAGAGGATTAGACGAGGAGTCAGTGGGAAGTATTCAACTCCACACCTGCTCACTGCTGCATCTGGGGAGAAACCCTGTTACTCAACAACGCTGGTTAGCACCCAAAAGACACACACACACACACACACACTGAGGTGTTGCAACTTGTTGGAGGACAAAAAGATTAACAATGAATAGTTGCTGCACACATTATCACACCCTCCACTGCAGGGTGGGATAATAACCCTGCCAGGCTGCAACGCTGCTAAAAGAGCAGAACGTGTTGAGTGAAGCTCCTCCAACTTGTGTATTTATAGTTTTTAATTCTGCCCTGCAGCGAGAGCGTCTTCCCCGTCTCTCTCTGTCTCTCTCTGCTGTTTGGGACCTGCCAAACAGTCCTAAAGCAGAGACAATCTGAAAAGCCCGCCGGACTCGACAGCACCCAGACATAATGAGAACAGCCACTGATGGCATGAAGTCACCCTGCAAGACTACACATGCAGCCTCACCAGCAAACACTCACCAGACAGACAAGAGCAATTCTTCCTTTTTCCCACTGATTAAAAACGCTCGGGGGGGGGAAGAGCGACGCTTGGTAGGGAGAATGATCATTGTATTGAATTGTCACTGAATTGCTGTGTTTACTATATTAAAGGGTTCCTTCACCCAATCAGAAATGTATTTTAACATTTACTCCCACTATTTTTTTAGCTAGCATTTTTAGCTTTATGCGCCCTGGTTTTATCAAAATAGTTCAACATTTTGGTTTACGCTAATTTTGTTTTCTTTTAGGGTAAATATGAAGCTAAAGCCAGCAGCCGGTTAGCTTAGCTTAGCATAAAGACTGGAAACAGGGGGAAACAGCTAGCCTTTCTCCGTACAAAGTTAAAGGAACAGTGTGTAACATTTCAGGGAATCTATTAGCAGAAATGTAATATAATATTCATAACTATTTCATTAGTGTATAGTCACCTGAAACTAAGAATCGTTGTGTTTTTGTTAGCGTAGAATGAGCCCTTCATTTCTACATAGGGAGCCGGTCCTCTTGACGGAGTCGGCCATGTTGCCAACATGCCACCGTAGTCCTGCTGTAACGTGAGCCGCAGAGTGCAAAACCGTTGTACCGCAAGCTGCCGTCGGACTTCCGTTGCTCCTACAGTAGTGTTACTATGTTAAGGATTGCGAACAGCGTTACCACGGTTTTGCGCTCTGTGGCTCACGTTACCACAGTCTTGGAGAGGGAGGAGTGAGCGGAGGAGTACTCAGTTGGTTGCAATATGCAACCACGCCACTAGATGCCGCCAAATCCTACACACTGTACCTTTAAGAAAATAAGCACCAGCACAATCTGTGCAAAAACCAATGTCTCTTTATGCTAAGCTAAGCTAACCGGCTGCTGGTTGTGGCTTCATATTTAGCCTCCCAAGTCTATCTGGCCCTGTAATCAGGTTAAAGTAATTGGAGTACTCTATATATGCATACCATACAATTATCCACATATCAGACCTCTGACATGGCCAAGGTTCAGATAATGTCACAGGGATACTGTACTGCTGTTTCTCACAAGCCAACTTGACAATATATCAGACACACCACAGAATGTACTGCAATGCTACATCAAACAATACACCATGTCATAACTACCTGAGCTGCAAAGCTATTACTGTACCACTTCAAAGAAAGTCTTTTTCCTATTGTGTTGGAATAATCTGGCAAAGCGCAGAAGCAATCTGATTCCATATGTTTACCAAAATGGAGAAGGAGACTATGTTGAGTAAATTCAGGGTGTGACGCCAGTGTGTGTGTGACAGTGTGTTGATCTGTATGGAAGGTGACCCGCGTTAATCACCTCTGTGGGTCTGTTTGCGTCACATGGGGGCAACAGGCGTCTGCTTTATGGCCGGGTGATGACAGTTTTTCTAGACTATGGAGTCGCAGGGGAAAAACTCCACACAAAACACAAGGATACACACGCTCAGATACTCTATTAGCACACATGCACCCACACGAACAACCAGTATGTTTCCACTCAGAAACACATTTCACAGCAATCTAGCACCCCGAGATTGTGAGAGACGAGACAGAGCCGAGGGAAAGAGGACAGAGAGTGAGAGAAACACAGAAAAAGATTTTGATTTTCAATGTCCTTTAGTTAATGAGGTCACGGCAAACACCTTAAAACATACACCCAACTGCAGCCCATCATTGCAATAACAGAGGAGAGAAACCCCAGTAGGCCCAGTGTGCAGACATAACAGTAACAGTATACCAATACACAAACATGACAATACAACGGACCCACCAGTGAAAGTCTGATTCAGTTGAAGGCCCACACCAGTGGTTGTGTGGAGATTTTAGCTCATTTAACCTGCTGCTGCACCATTTTTATGCTTTTAGGTTGATAACCTACTTTGGCTTTTCAAAGTAAACCCGCATGCTAGTCTCATTATTCCGAGCTTTAGATGCTTGATGGGCTGCAACTAGATACAAGGTACTAGGTACCTGATTGGACGAATGCTTTCCCTCGTGGTCTGCTGCCTCTAGCTTTCAAACCGGAACCGACATGGCGGTTCGTTTGGAAACCTTTTTCTCTCATATTATGAAAATAGTTCACCGAAATGTGTTTCTGAAAACATTTTGTGCGAGAAATGAGCCATGCAGTTTGCTGAATCTGTCTTCATTTTAGATCACAACAGTTAATTTAAAAGTTTCCCGGGAGTTTCCAGAGGCGGCGAGTCGCCTGATTTGCATAAAGTAGCCTAACCCTCAACTTTATTCAAATGAGGAGCGGCCAATGTGTCGCCCCGTCTCTTTAATCACACCGCCACGCTACCAGAATGCATTGCACTGCTGCTTACATAGACAGTGAATGGGTAGAGTGGGTGGAAAGGACAGGTCCTGTGGACATGTATCATTAGTAGGATAATTTATTGCAAGCAGAGACCATTTTTGAAAGCTGCCTTAATGGTGCATATAGTCAGCAGCTGAAAACTGTTTTTGGAAAATCTGAATCCAAAAACACAATATGCAAACACTGACAAGGATCATGCATCAGTTAAATGTATTTTTGCATGAAAAAAGGTTCTGCAGCTACTGTAGCACCGAGCAGTGAGCATTCTTGAACAAACCAAATTTTCGAAACAGGCTCTGTTAACAACGGCATTAAAATACCGAACAATGTAACGTGTTCTACAAGTTCATCTTAATTGTGATAATGCAACTAACTGCTGTCTAAAAGTCCTGAAATCAATGTAACTTTAAACTTATACAGCTTGTAATAATAAGCATTTTCAATCCAACAGCATGAAGACAAAGTACAGACTGATAATGAGCAAACTGAGGAGAAGTGACGTGGTCTCAACCCCACATTTAAGTCAACTTTAGGCAGGAACATGTCTGTTGCCCTGCACTGATCTTTTGGGTGGAGACAGCTTATAGAAAAACAGAGACGGAGACATAAAGGAAGGGAGATGGACAAATGGCACGTCTGGCATGTATAGTGTTTCTGTAGTGCGCTGCAGCCAAATCACTGATGAGAAATCTCTCTCCGCTCAGCCACAAAGGGAGCTAGAGTTACCCTGTGACTAATGCACTGTCCTTCTCGTTTCCTACACCTTCTCCAACCTCCTTCACTTCCTCTCATCTCATCTGTTTTCCTGCTCATTTAATCTTCCTTTTGCTGTTGGATCCTCGCCTCCTCCAATCTTCTATCTCTGTCCACCTTCGGGTTGGATTCCAGAAGACACCGAACTTTCATCGGCCACAACGCCACGCGTACAGATGGAAGTAAGCGGAGTTTCGCAGCTGGTTGGCAAACGGGCGACTGC
>CAKALG010015586.1:0-13041 GCA_916700815.1 Helicolenus hilgendorfi | reverse complement strand
GCCGAGGAAACAGATCTGCTCGTGCACAAAGTGAAAGTGTGATGCATGTGGTCCTTGACCGGTGGATCCTGACTGCATATGAGCAAATGCACCAACATTCATTATATTACAGTTAACATTAAATATGACAAACACGTATTGATAAATAATGTAAACTGTTTTGCTTTCCGATTCAACCCACTGGGTGGGGGGGCTCGGATCAAAGGGGCTGAGCGGAAGCCTCTGGAGGCTGTATTACCCACAGACTTGCAGCCGGGCACTGCCAAAGAGGCGGTGCATAATGTAATGCATCAGTCTCACAACGCCACCGTTTAGGTGTAGAGGGCTCGCAAACTTTGAAGTAACCTATGACTACGCTCGCAAACACAGAGGCATGAGGAGAGGAGACAGTGAGCGCAGACAGAAGCATGTGTGCACGAGGCATAAAAACAGCACTCGTTGACTCATCATGACACATTTTGATAGAAAACATTTGTGGGGGAAGCCTCTTTGAGTGTGTGACAGAGGAAATGTGCTGCTTATGACATGAGTGACTATTTAACTGAGGAGGAGGAGGAGGAGGAGGAGAGCTGCTGCGTTCCTGGGTGTGTCACAAGTAGAGTGTGTGCGTGTTGTGAACCTGCCTATGTGGATGCATCTTACTATCTGAGTAATACTGCGCCAGACTTTAGACCAGGTTTTTGTTGGTCAATGGCGCAATCGCTTTCTGCTGCCTCAAGATAGCAATGCGCCAACAAAGCACCTGTCCACACCTCATTTTAAGTCCAACATGCCCATGGGCACAAGTACATTTGTTACTTAAACATTGTGGATACTAGGCGTGAAAATGACAACTGCACCGGTCTGAAACTAGCATTAGTGCACTAGGCTGTGCGCCGCTTTGCGCCGGGTGTAAGATATGGGCAATTGTGTTTGTGAATAATAGCCGACTGCCAGCAGCAGAAAAGTCCTTGAGATTTCAACTGTCACATCAGCCTTAATAAATACAGCTAGAATGTTTACTTGAGTTTGCACATATAAAGTTAGCTGGGTGGATGGTTATGTTGACTTATTGAGATGTGAGCGGCTGTTTTAATCATCTTAGCTGCAGGTCACACAAGGGACTAAAAGAAAACAGGTGGATTGAATAGATCCAGTGTTTATGGAACCATTGAACAGTAGCAATCTCTTGTGTCAAAAAATGTAATCCTGTCAGAAAGCTACGTCTAGCTGGCTTCTCTTTTGTTTTGTGTTTGTTTAATTACTATCATTATTACGAATGACACACTATGATGTTACTGAGTTGCTGTTGTTTGTATTACACCTTTTTCCTCAAATAATTAATTACATTTCTGCTAACTAGTCTTTGTACAGCTGGTAGCTGGCACAAGAGTTAGACTGTCTGTGTGCTTGTGTCTTTGAAACGTCAGTCCAGACCTGCACCTCCCCTGACTTCCTGTAGACGAGTTTATAGTTTATAGTGATGTAAAGCAGCGCTGAGGAGGGAATCCTGAGTCACTTTATTGTTAGAGAAGCCAGGCAGGTCATGGGAGTTCATTTGAAAAAATAAAAAAAACACTAGAGGGCACCCTAGACCTCTGTTGGCACAGCATATGTACACTGTGGGTTTATGACTGATTATGACTAATAGTTTTATCAGAAGTGAGCACGTACACACAGTTTCCTGATCATTACCCTCTCTGTGGCTGCAGTAAACCCGGGAGGCTGGGCGCCAGCCTCGGTCCTCAGAGCCGTGGCCAAGAGAGAGTATCCCAAGTTCCTCAAACGCTTCACCTCCTATGTCCAGGAGAAAACAGCTGGGAAGCCCATCCTCTTCTGAACACACGGAGGTAACCAGACACACCAAACACGTCTTCTTTTACAACTGAGAGAGTAACTAAACTGATAGAACATTTATTACTCTGTTAATGAATGGGATATAGATAGAAGATACTTATCTTCTATCTCTATATCTCTTGACTGATGCTTCATCTGTAAAAAAAAAAAAAAAAATGAAGTACATAATGTATTTCAGTTTTGTTATTTTCTGGGATATTGATTTTCCCATCTTCCTTTTTGTCTCAGGCTTGCGGAGGGCCAAGTTTGCCCACTGGAGAGACGACATTGTTCAGCGTTGAACTGGCTCTCAATGACTACACGACCCATTCACCTGTCAATCAGAATGTGTTTTCAAACGACTACATGCAGGACACTACATCATCCTACAGGACACCTGCTTGTAGAAGAGACTGGTTTTACGGCTTTAATCCATCAGTAGATGTCATCCCAGCCACATTATCATGGCTTAACACCATCTGTTGGCCATCGGTACACAGGGCTCCAGAGTGCGACCATTTTGGTCCATATGCGACCAAAAATCTATCGAGTGCGACTAAATGTTTTCATTGGTTGCACCGGTGCGCCTGACAGGTCTGTCTCTGCGTGTATGTGTCAAACCGCACCCTGTACTCCTCTTCGAGCAATATCACAACCATAAAACATACCGGTAATTAAAAATGAAGAGAAGTACTGATTGTTTTTTCGTCAAGAAAAATGCTGCAGTGCCCGTTACACCTGTCCCCAGTCCTGAACAGCCTAACCCAGACCAGCATCACCGACGGAGCATAGATCCACCACCGGTCTCCCCGGTCCCCAGTAAGATGCCTAATCCTGAACAAGGTGGCGGATTCATTTCAAAGCGGGGAGGGCAAAAAGTGTGAGTGTGTGTGAGAGAGACACTGTACATTTAATGACACGAGTCAACTTTACTCTGCTCAGATGATCGCTAAACAGCTGATCTGCTCGGAGCGCTCTCTCTCACTTGACCACTCACTAGCAACGTACACATTACACTACACTACTCTTATACCAACGTAATATGTAAACATGTAGATACCCGACGGTACCTTAGGTAGACTGTTAAACCCACTATCGAGAGCTAGTTAACCGGAGGGGCCATTGATGACATTATGATGCGTTCAGGTAAAAATGAGTATTGGGGTGAATGTAAATTATAACGTCATCATGATGCCTTCAAATGTAATCCTGTAAAATGTAGTTTTTGGCGAGAAACTTGAATAAATCCAGTTGTTTGAAGGAGATGTTTTCACAGCAATATAGAATAGATAATAGAAAGGGGATTATCACCTGTTTAACTTCCTAACAAAAACCAGTATGCAAAATGGTAATAAAGGAGTGGATGTTGAAGTACCTGGAATTTATTGTTTTACTATTATTTTTTTACCGTGGTATCGACTTGGTAGAGAATCATGGGATTTCACTGGTATTGGTATTGACTACTAGATTTCTGGTATCGTGACATCCGCAGTGTAGGCCTATGGGAACTGACAAAACACTTAAAATCTGTTATTGTGGCACCAAAAGGCGCGGTGAAAAATTTTGGTTGCACCTAAATTGTGTGCTGGTGCATCTAAATGAAATAGTTAGGCGCACCAGTGCACCAATGCAAAAAGTTAGGCTGGAGCCCTGGTACACTTGTATGTAAATTCAAGAGTTTCCTAAGTGTTTTTTTGAATTGTTGTTACCAATTATTTGCTTTTTTTGTAAATTGTTTTGTACATTTCTTATGATTACATACTTCTTGACTTTTTTGGGTTTGCTTTAATCACTAGTATTACAGCTACTTGTTTTGCTGCTGCTAAAGTAACTACCACGAGAGAGGAAAGCTATTGACAGGAAAAGCATGGATGAGGTGTGGTACAGCATCTCCTCTTTCTTCTCCTGTCCCTCTGGTGATGACTCTCTTTGCAGTTTGATGTGGAGGGGGCCAGAGCCTAAAGCTTTGAAATCTTTATATTTCTAGATTGTTATAAAGTAGCTTTCGGAGAGCACCGGGGACACAATGTATTGTACAGAGAAAACCGAATACGTTTTCAGTTAGTTTACCAATGTGAGAAATGTGAATTGACTGTTAAATGCTTGAATTTGATGACAGTAATGGGCCAAGGAAACCTGAAGTGGGAGATAAAGAGCATTTAATGAGTCTAAATAATATTTTTGACACAGTTGAAGTGATAATCAATAATTGGATATCAATGATGTAGTTGACTGTGGTCTATAGATGCTAAGTTGCGGGCATATTGTCAGCGTGTATCGGTCTTTAACCTCCACGTAACACACAGGTTTCTGACAGATATTTGCGAATAGCCAGCCATAGTGTCTGATGTACAGATTCCTCTCTTTCATTGAGAGACGAGTGGATACATTTTGTACACCCCAGGTTGTTTTTCACCATTTTTGAGGCCCCTGATGAGGAAGAAAATAATCTGTCTGTGCATTCATGAGTGTAAGGTTTGTAAATTAGTCCCGCTGCTATTGTGCAGGATGAGGTAAAGTTGTAAAATGTTGAGTAGGAAATCATCTACACCCTAGACACTTAGTCATACTCTAACATTACATTTCACACGCCACACTACAGTGCAGCGGCCTCCTGCCCTTTGACTGATAAACTACCCCCAGAATGCCTTAGACACCAGGATGAACCCTAAAAAAAAGTCCTGGTTATCTTTACTGTACAGCCACCAGATGTGCATTTATCAACACTGAAATGAAGCGGGGAGGGGGGAAGGGTCAGCATTTCACATCATGTTACCTCAAGATTTAAATTTACTCTAGGTTGTGTTTGATGCCATCAAGAGTTGGGAGTTTTGCAATCAGTAGATCTGCATGGTTAAAAAAATTCACCATCAGATTTTCAGTCTAAAGGGTCAGAGGTGAGGAAGGATCTGGATAATTGTTTTGCTGATTACAAGAGCTAGATCTACGAGCAATGTCAGCCGAAGAATGCATTTAGTGTTTTTAATTGTGATATTTTGTCAGTAATCTACACACTTTGTATATTTCTAAGTTGTACATCAGAAGTGTTATTATTTGCACTAAATGTAATGCAATTTGACAATGTTCTGTAAATTAAAATTGTTACACAACAGAAGCAGGTGCAGTGTATGTTGTTTTAGTGGGGAAAAGTAACTCCCAAATGATGTGTACATACATACACAGCTGCAATATGCAAATAGATGAAGCTCTTGCATGCTGGGATCACAGAAGTTAAAGTAGCTAAACAGTAGACATTGAAATTTTAGCAGTTTATTTATTTATAGGAGTCTCTAAATATAAATATGCATTGTCTTTACATTCAGCGATTAAAGTATTTCTTTCAGCAAATGGTAAAATATTGAGATTTACATAATAAATTATGGTCTTGTGGAATTCAACATTTATAGTTGGATATGGTCTTGATGAAGAGGTATTGGACAGCTTTCTAAGCGGAGGATGCATGTCTCATAACTTCTTGAGGAGGACACACTTATTCAGTATCAAAGGGATATCCTGAGTAAAAGCATCTTCAGTCATGAGGCAAAACCTCACAAAACTATTGGCTCCACATCAGAAATGATCTACAATGTTCCTTCACTGTCTCTGTACATGTAGCATCAATGACTTACAGAGGTGTGCATTTGTGGAGTAAAAAGAGAAAAGAAAGTGCGTATTCACATATCCAAATGTGTGCTTATGTCAGGTAGCCCACCCACCTAAGCTACATCTTCAGAGAAAAATATTTCTTACAGTAATCATAACCAGTGTCAAAAGTGCCTTTTGATCAAGAGCGAGTGCATCATCCCGCCGCGCTGTGCTTCATCCAAGATCCAGTAACTGTCCTCTCTCACTTTACTTTACAGCAGCCCTTCGCCAGAGCTTCAGGTTCCTGTCAAGGCGACAGTAAGGATACGGTGGAAGCTTTAACCACGTCACAGTCTGTTAGGCCTGTGGAGCTTCAGAATCCATCACGTCCGTTCATGTGAGTCTTTTCTCATCTGTTTTGTCTGTGAGCTGGCTTCTGTCCTTTGTGTGACACATCCCTGTTCATCAGGGACGAAGATGCCTTCATGAAGTCACTGTAAACATTTCTCTTCTGATCAGCAACGTATGCAAACTTTTAAAAGGCTCCTTCATTTCTTTCTGGTCAGCAGAAAGAAACGTTAAAAGAAATGTATCTACCCTCTCCTCATATGTATGTATATATATATAAAGTAAATATTTAGATCTTTGTGTAGGCCATGAAAACAGTAGACATATATAAAACTTAATGGCACTGCGTTGACGCATGCTCTAAAAAGCGACACTCAGTTCAGCCTGATGTTCATCACGTTACATGATATGTCCCATGGTTCCTGCAGATGTCCATCGCTGTGACTCTGTTGGTGTCTTCTTTTAGTCCATCAACCGGTGGAGAATCTCAGTCTTTTTATGTGTTGGCAATGCAAGTGGCAACATGGATGTAGCAGCACTGGAAGTGGAGTCAAAGGCCAGTCTGGCCGGTCCAATGGAGCGCGGCGATTGTCTGATTGGCAGGAGGAAATGAAGGTTGGAAAGCTGCTCTTTTCACTGCCGGGGAGGAGAGAGAAAAGGGTGATTATCAGCGTGGTTTAGGCCTAAATGTGAACAAGCTAAACATGCACAAGTACCACTGAGCCAATATCTGAACACCTCATGAAGACAAAACAAGAATGACCCCAATGTGACAATGGAGAAACAACTCACCAAGTAGACATCGAGAACAGATCCGTCATCGCGGTCCATGTCCACATCCATGGTGCTCTGCTCTGAGGTGAGGCAGATAGCGCTGTCCTCCAGGGTGAACGTGGAGCTGGATGCAATGTCATCTCTGAAACAGAAAAATATATTTTCATGTTAACCTACGTAGAAGAGCTTATTGTCTATGTCAAAAGACAGTTAGAGTAAAGCAGCTGTTTAAACAGTGCTTGGAAACTGATGAAAAACATACTCTCCAGAAACAAATCACACACTATTGCAGAGACGCTGACATCAAAGAGACAAAGGGATGAACCGACTGTGAACAGGATGGGAAACCTGTCTGGTGGCGAGCCAGCGGAGGCCTCAGCTGAGAGGCTCATAGTCTCAAAAATGCCTCACAGGAAATGAACAAAATCTCCTCAAGATTGGCCAGATTTGACCACAATGACGAAGTCAAAATGAGACCCTTGCTGGGAGAGTATGTACCACAAACAGATGCAAACTTAAGAATTGAATTATTCTAGAAAATTGCACAACTTCATTTTGGGCTCAGTTTTTTGGGGAATTAAAGAAAAAATGATGTCAACATTTCAGTCTCAAGATCTTCACCATGATATTAACAGAAACTATAACATGGAAAATGCATTATGCAGCAGAAAATGTGTTAAAAAATGATGAGCAGGGAGTGTAATGTATACATTAAAAGATGTTATGATTGTAGGAGAGTGGAGCCTGCAGAGCCATCATCTTCTGCACTATTGCACTACTAACACTATGCTTTTATCCCCATGCAGCCAATACAAATACATGTTTACCTCTCACAATTAAACTAAATAAAAGGCATAAAACTTGCAACATACAAATAATTCAATGAAATAGAGGTGCACTATGAGACTGCATCAATACAGGAGTCACATGTATACCTTCAAATGTAGAATGACTTTCACGTTTCAACCACCAGGGGGAGACTTGACAGCGGTTTCCCTTGTATGTACATCAGGTGACTCCCTGATAAATTCAGGAATGTGTTTTTTTTTTTACCCTTTTATGACATGTGATTGACCACTTTTTGTATTCAAAGTCAAAGGGACTCAGAGGAGTACAGTTGTAGAGATAGATGGACGGATAAAGAGTCATCTTTGTTTAAAACAATCCTCCCCTGACACATCCCAACACAAGGTGTTAACCACTGTAAGAGGCAGACCAGCTGTCAGACAGGGATTATTGTTGGTGGATGTGCAGTCGCCACTACACCCGCTTGTCCCCTTTTGTCACAGTCTTTCTGCGGCATAATGGTACGGAGTAAGGCCGCGTCAAAGCCGCCGTTTAAATATTTATGAAAACAGTTCACAGAACAATGTCAGCGCAGCAGCAGGTGACTGATGAAGGGACGGGACCGGGCAAGTCACACAATGAAACCTTTAGAGAGCAAGCTGAACCTGACACTGCTGGACAGAAGGAGAGGTGAAAGATGGGAAACACATAGAGGCCAGAGGACCGAGTGTTCAGAACAAAATGAAACTGTCCTCTACTAACAGCCATATAGACGATATAGTGTGATAACAGTAGTGTACGTGTAATATAACCTATTTATGGAGTACGTTGATTAATATTTCATAATGTACAGTGACGTTTTATCAGCTTTTGCAGTGTAATATGAGGTAATAAACTTATAAAGGTCTTCAACTATGAGTCAACACTGCACCATTAAAACACTATTAATGATAAGAGATGGTTAATGAAATAAAGTGTTTTCTTCTTCCCTGTCTTGTAAATGAACAGTTCCCATCATCACACCACTCGTCCTTTGACTGTGTCCGTATATTGTGTAGGATGTGTGTGTGCTGAGTCACCTGCTCCATGACGCACGTCACCAATAAGACCATGTGATGTAAGAGGACAGACAATAACGTGGGAGTGTGTGTGAAAGTGTGTGTGTGTGTGTGTGTGTGTGTGTTGGGCGTGGTAAATTCACATGCCTTCCTTCTCGTCCCCCTCATAGGCCGTATTGTTTGCAGCTCGCATGATGGTTTTAAGGTGATAAACTACACGTTCCACCCATAAATCAACACCGAGTGTTGAATGATATCATGAAAGCAACCACAAAGAGTTAAGAAGGAAAACAAGTAGACACCCGTACCTCTCCCCTGTTTGGTTGTCCACGTTGACAAAGATGGAGGAGGTGGAGATGGTTCCCATGGAGGAGCCCTCGTAGAAGGACGGGTTGGCAGGGACCAGATCGGGGCGCAGGTACGAGCCGAACACAGCTGAGGAAAAAAACATTCACATGCATGTGATGTCAGTAAAGGAAATCAACTTTCCTACATTTCATATCTTTTCATCTGACCCTTACTGTTTGGTAACAACATCGTTCAAACTCCATGCCTCCAGTTTGTAACGCAGGTGCAGTTTTTTTTTTTCAAAGTTTGTAGTCTCTGAGCCGAGATGAGACTTCTCTGACTTTTCAAAGCTCCTCCAGATCCACATAGACGTTATACAACTTTTTTTTCGCAGGCCGAGTATTACAGTACTGCCCATGATGAGTAAACTGAACTTTGTGTTTGTAAAATCTGTGGAGTTCTCCTTTAATCAAGAAGACACACATCGACCGACAACAGTGACATCAACGGCCATAATTTCTCAGAAGACTAAAAACGCCCCATTAGTCAATCAATATGATCAATACAGCTTTGTACAGCTGTGGATCGTCCACCAGATGAAAGGAGAAAGATTTATTCTTGTAATTGTGGAAAGTTTAAACCAGCCTAATGACCGAGACGAGGCAGAGCATGAGAATTTGATTTAAGCTAATTGATTAAATGGTTCCAATATAACATATTTCCTAGAATAAACCTCACGCTTCGGAGTAAAAACGATTTTCTCTGTCCTCTTTGAGACTGATTTAGTAACCGTAAAGAGAAGCAGGAAGTGTAACAATCCAAATTGCTTTATAGTGTGTTGCGTCACAGCTGGAGACGCTGGTGGGAGAGTGCCTGGTTGTAAAGACACATGACCCCGTGACTTCTCTTTCCGCTCCACACCCTTGTTTCTTCCGGTGTGGCGTTGGTCAAAACTCCTTCATCATATCAAACACAAAGGTCAGACGCAGCTGCTGAACGTGTGCATCACTGCAGACACTTTCTTTCAAACAGCTGATTCATAGACCTTCTTGTGCTGGGGTCAGATTATGATCATGAGAGAGAAAGTGATATCGGAGGTGAGGATAACCCGGCTAAAACAACACAACCGTTTGTTTTTTTATTACACATGCCCTACGGACACACACATACACAAATTGTGTATCGGATGGGCTGCTAATAACAAGGTGGCTTCTGTTTTCTTTCCATCAAGGCCAAACACTGTGTCAACAGTGACAGCTACCCCCTCGGGACAGTGCTGAGAGGACAACATTTTTATGGCCAAATGCAAGTGGCTGTTTATGGGCCTCAAGTGTTTCTAAAAAAGCTCTAATAAGCCATAAAAAAACAGAGAATGACTGAGGTTGAAATGGCAGATTAGGAGGCCGTTTGGAGAGAGACGTGTTGTGGATAATGGTAAAGTGCATTTATAATATAATCGTTTAGGTTTCAAACAATCTCCTTAATAATTCAGGCACTTCTATGAGCATCCCTGGATATTGTCAAGTATCCAAGATATGAACTATAAGTTGTCCCAGTCAGAGCGATGTTTTCCTAAAAAGCTGTTGTTTTGTGCACCTTGTCCGTCCAGACTGGCCAGGCTGCAGGCTCCTCCCAGCCTGTCCCTCCTGTCCTCCTCGTTCCTCTCATCCGCATGCGATGAAAGGATCTCCTGTGAGGACGACTTCAGAGCCGGGATGGACGTACGAGTCCTCTTTGAAGGGGAGAATCGAAGTGCTGCAGAGCAAAAAAAAGGAGCAAGTGAGGGAAAAGAAAAGAAAAAGAGAGCGATAAAGATTCAGGGAAGCCGAGGCAGAAAAAGAGTAAGAGGAGAAGATAATTGGAAAGGGACGATTATCCTGATTGAAGCAATGTTCACACACAATGAAACTCCAATGCTCTTCCTCCAAAATTAGCAGTGAAGTCGTTAAACTGTTAAAATGCACAATGACGATTACACAATAGTCCCCTAAACCATCCTTAGGCCTCCCAAGCAGGGCATGAAATTAAATCCTTTCCTGTCATCTCCCTCTGACGGGACTTGGCGATGGTTAATAGCACAACTAAATCCCCAAATCTTTGCCTCAGCCATGTTCATTTCCAAAGGGGGGTTCCCGCATGGTTGCATAACATTGTTACTATATTTGACGTTAATGTGAAGTTCCAGAAGACTTCCTGGCTTTACCGACAGCCACACCCACCACACTGAGAATAGACTGCGGATGAAACGGTTCCAATGTGTCATACATCGATCAGCTCTGCATGCCTGATGTCTGCTGGGAATCAACGTCATCTTTACTTCCTGGACTACAGGACCTAGCCGAACAACAGACTCAATCTGTTTTAAAATGACCTAGCCACATGATTGCTTAGACATAAACAACATGAGGTCCTTAATTTCAAAGAATTCATCCAAAAATGTAATCAAAGCTCATATTTCTGAATGGACCATGTGCCTCGAATGCTTATATATAACAGCTAACTATCGAAGACAATAACAGGCAAGAGAAGAAAATGCTCTGGCTGATCGGGAAGACAATACAAGGAAACGATATGCCAGTTAACTTAAGTGAATTACCACTAATCTAATTATGTTACAGTGACACACGAATAATGCCCAGCAATAGACAATATAATAAAAAACGCCCACAGATTGACTCTTCTTATCAGGCCAGGATTTCCTTCTTCACATTGCTGCCTCTATTCTTCGTTTGTTTGTGCTTTCCCTCCCCTGTGTGACAATGATCAACTTGCAGACTTACGCTGAGTCTTCCTGAAGACCCGTGTGCTCATGAACTTGAGGAAGCGGCTGGCATAAAATCCGGGCCGGTGCACCGAGACGGAGTCCTGAGGACAGGCAGAGAAAATGCAGAGCTTTTATCAAACAGCCACTAGTGGACGTACGACAGTATGTGACCAAATAACAGGCTCATTCATGAAAACAGCACTGTCCGATTTTGAGCAGGCTATCAACTCACGCCATCGTACACCAGGGCTTTCCACGAGTGTTCCAACTTTTTAATGAACCTGGGGAGAAACAAAACAAGAAGAGGCCTCGTCACACATATATCCGCTTACTCAAGAACTTCCCCTTTATGCTTGATCAAACCGGAGACTCTTCCCTCCCTTGGCACAACACAAACTACGGTCATTTTTCAGCATTTAAGCAGAAAACACATCAAAGCTTAGTTATGTAACGTTGTCTTTGAAGGAAGCAGGCTACCAAGAAGTAAGGCAGGATGAGTGGAGACAAATTGGGCCTATTCATCCCTTATTCCTCCCTGACCCAATCTCACCTCGCCCACTCTGTGAGCATTTAATGCCTCCACCAACCAGGCTGACACAGATTTATGGCATGCTTTCAAATTGCCACAAGTTTAAAAAGCCGATGAGCCAAAAGGCTTTCTCCTCTGTCACCTGACGCCTTTGCTCTCAGGGAAAAAAAAAATCAATGTGTAAATAAAGAAGACTTATAGACCGCTGTGTCCATTTAAATCATGTTGGATGGAGAAAAAGTCCTTTTAGGAGTGAGGTAAAGTGGCTTTCCATCTATACAGGGTGATAATTCAACATTAAGAGGTCTTGTCGTAGGGCAAGCATCAATCGAAGCGGTTACTCCGAGAGTCATCCCAGTCCTTAACTACTCATGCACATTCCGTCTTAACAGTCATCTAAATTGGCCATTTATGAGACATTTTACTTCTCAGAAACTGAGACTAACATTTCTGCAGATCATGTAGTCACATTTAAATGGGTTCATAGCCCCAAAAGTAAACAGATCCGATCAGTAATAATAAAAAAGAAACGGTATTGTGAATAAAATGAAGGCAGGTTTATGTAATCTCATAAAGATCAGTACCTGTATGACTGTAGGATATCTATGATACCCAGGAAGATGAGCAGCTTTTCTTCTTTGTGTGTTTTGGCAGGGATGCCACCCATCCTGAAACAGAGTAAAAACACACCAGCAGTCAGAGACCAGCTACTGTTCTTCCTCTGCAATGCTCAAATGTTTGTAAAAGAGGCACTTGCAGTATTTACATTCACGTGTATTGCTGTAAATACGTGGCTGTGTTTGTATTTGTGTAGCTATGGTTATATGAGAGCCTGACTGTGTGTACACAGTGTCCTTTCCTGTGAGAGGTATGAGCATGGACGGTTGTATAACTGTGTCTGTGAGGAAAAGGAAGGTGGCGATTAAGAGACAAACAGAGGCAGAGTGTATATGTCCAAATACGTGTGCGTAATATGTGTGTTTTTTTTCCCCCAGCTGAGCCGACTCACGTGTCGTCTGTGGTGAGGGCTTCAGCAGCCTTGCCGTCTCCCTGGATGGACTCCATGGCAGTGGAGTAAAGCACCCTCTGACCCA